>CAUJNA010001112.1:1787500-1932500 GCA_963377175.1 Effrenium voratum
GGTTCGTGGAGCGCGGCCAGTTACCAATGTAGATCAAGTTTTGAATATGTCTTAAACTTGTTTTAAACTTCACTTTCCCAATGGTCAGGATAGGTTTCGCAATGACAAGCCTGAATCATACTTGACTTGCCCGGCCACGATAAGCCAACATGCTCTGTTTTCTGAGTGAATTGAACCCTCGTACCTTCATCCTTCAGAGAAAATGCCTCGGAAACGCAGAGTCACGGCTAACCCCTTTGAAACGGGCTTAGTTCAAGAAAGATTCCCTCAGCACAGGATGCGGAAAACATGCTGGCCCGTCAGTCACGTAATGACCATCTTTAAAGACCAAAGCTAAGAGCTCCAACAAACGAGCAGTGCCGACATCTGGCTGCCCGCACGGACACTTGAGTATGAATTTGCAAGCACCTTCCTTGCTTGCTTCGGGATCTCACATTCCCTTACGTTCCGAATGGCCAAGAAGGACTTCGCAGGATCTTCTTGAGGCGCGTCAGTGGTTGCGGTTTGGTGCTCCCTAGTGCTCAGGTGCGTGGTGTTCAATTGCTCGCCGGAGATGGACTACCTCATGGCTGCCCGGCGGGAAAGTTGCGCACAAGCATGCAAATATTCCTCGCCTGAGAAGCGAGGGGTGCAAACAGCTGGTTGGAAGGGAGCCGTTCCGGAGTTGGTATTCAAATCTCACTTGCCCGAAGCCGACCTTTTGACCTTCTGGTCTTCCCATTTTGGCTTCCCATTTTTAGTAAATGTCCCAAAAGGTGATCACCTTTTATTTCCAGGTCTTTTGGGCAAGTGAGAAATTGGCCTTTGGAAAGGAGGCTTTTGGGGACAGGAGTGCGTGGCTTTTGGCAGACCCCGAGGTTGGCAAGTTCTTCAAGGGTCTCGCCTCCAGTGGTGCCTGGTGCTGCTTCGACGAGTTCAACCGCATCTACATCGAGGCGCTTTTTGTTTGATGATGTTGTTGCCGGAGAGGGCCTGAGAGGGCTAAAGGGCTTTGTCTAAGATCTTTTTTTTTGTGGAAGTTACCTCCCCGCTTGCTCGCTAAGTAGGCTCTTATATGTTCTTTGTGTTGATGGACTCACAGATTCGCATCCAACTCGCTCCGGGTTTCCCGCAAGCAGCAGCAACCCAACCCCCGGTGGGCAATGGATGGATATGGATGGAGTCCGACAGCCGAAAGGTGCAAACCCCGAATCCCAGAGTTAGACTCTGGAAGACATAGAACGCGGTCCTTCCCGCACGGTTTCCTTGCGAAGCCAAGCCTTGAACAACATGTGCCATTCACCCAAGACAGCCCAAAGCCTGAAGCCAAAGACAAGCCCATCCGATTTTAAGCGGCGGCATCCAGAAGCTACCAACTTCATCTTGTGTCCTACGAAAACTCGCTGAAACCTTGCTGGCGAAAGGACTCCTAGAAATTCCAATCGAGCGGGTTGAACAATGCCCATTATTATTATTATTATTATTAGTTTTTTGTTTTAATTATATTATTTATTTGCTACCAAGCTGGTCCCAACCCGAAACATTGACCGCGCTTCTCCACGTCCGGACCCTCCCCTTTCCCCTTGAGGAACTTCCTACTGGGAGGCGATTTTCCAAGACCCACCCACCCGCCCACCCACCCACTCATTCCCTTCCTGCCTCCCAACTTCCAGCCACTCAGGTGCTGAGCGTGATCGCTCAGCAGCTCTTGCAGCTCTTCAGCGCGAAGAGGGAGCTGGCCTCCTACAATGCGGGGAGCCCACAGCTCCAAGGGCTGTCCAACATCCCCCAAAGCAAAGCGACCTGGACCCAGGGCAGAAAAAAAGGAAAAAAGCACGACGAGGGTGTAAACTCTACTGCCATTGGGTTGGATCTTTAGACCCCGTCATATGTCCTTTAACCAGCAAAAAGTATAACTGTTTGCTGGGGGATCTACAGCACCCAAGTAAATGTCCCAATGTATACCACGGAGTCCCTTCAGTTTTATGCGGCTTTCCCAAAGGGAGAATTGGTTGCCATACATCATAATCCTTGCTCCTCGCACACGCCGGTGGTTTGTTTGTTTGACTCCGCGGTCTCTTGAAGCCGGATGGGAATGTAGCTCATTCTTGACCCGTCGACTGGGGTTCTTGCAAAGGCCCCATGGCACCAATGACTGTGCTGTGAATGGGTTTGCGTGTTCAAACTTCATGGGCTTCTCGCTGGCGAGCAACCCCGCGATTCTGGGCCCCGTGTAGATTGATATGCGGGGGTTTGTCGGAATTCATTCAGAATTTGTAAAATTATGGCCGCCTGAGCGAAGGCAAGGTTGGGTACCAATCATAAGCCCAGATCGGAGTCCATTTTGAGCAGCAGATTGTTTGGCGATTGCTACGCGAGCCAGCTACATCCCCAAGGTCAACAAGGTCAGCCTTTTGTTGCCTTCGGTTTCTCATTCTTAAATCCCCAAATCACGTGCTCCGGGAACTTCTGCGGATCACGTCTCCATTTTCGCTGCAGTGCGATGCTAACGTTTGGCATTCGCATCGAGGAGTTCAAGGGATCTCTGGGCCTTTGGTCTGAGGTGGCCTTGTCTAGGTCCCCCAGCAGTGCCCTTTTGCCGTTTCTTTTTTGGGGGGAGGGTTCCCCTACTAAAATAGGCTACCGAAAAAAGTTGGTACCCTTATTCTAACCTCTCTGGAGGACCTAGTTGGAGGGTTCCAACGGGGCCAGGAGTGTAACAGGCTGTTTGGCACTGTGTCTTGGATGGCCGCTGAAGTTCATAGGCAGCCTGTTCTGAGTATGTCCGTGCTTGAGGTCATTCTTTTTAATGAAGTGCAGGATGCTTGGAGGCTATGGGATACCCAGAGCTTGCCTCTACCGGTCCTTGTCCTTGCTGCCCGAGGATACTGTGGAGCTGGAGTTCGACTCCACGGTCATTTGCATGAAGCCTACCTTCAACGCCCACGCCTCGGCGTTGGAACTTTGGGCGTGTGGGCAGCGCAGGAATTCAAGCGATGATTGTGGCTTTTGAGGATGGTGCCGCGCCCTTCAAAAGGAACAACCAGGAGTACGGATTAGTTTCCTGTAACTACACACGTCAGTAGTGCTGTTGTACAACTGGTGATGCCACATTGACCTGAATCAAAGTCGTTTAAGCTTTGAACGGAATTGCACTTCCTTTTTCGCGTCAGGCCCTTTGCCCCCTCCTGCGGGGTTCTTTCCCGCTCTGCAATGCCGGCCGGCTGTCCCGGGGCAGTCGGCAACAGGCGCTTGGCCCGCAAAGGAGTTCTGATGATTGCTTGATTTGGTTTTAGTTGAAACCACAAGCACCTCTACCCTTTACCGAGAAGCCGAAGGGAGGGTCGGTTGCTTTGCCAAACCTTCCTATGCCGAGGTCTTTATTACCATGAACCCCGGCTATGCCGATGCCTCAGCCAGTGTCCGTGCCAGGGAATGTCCTGCCAGGACCCGTATCCCTTGGCGTCAGCGGAAAACTTGACTGATTACGACGGAAAACAAGTTTCCCCAAACCCAAAACCGGTTTCTTTAAGCCTTCAGCTTGCGTCGCACGTTCGTGTGCGAGTGATTTTATGAGAGGGGACCGTTTGGGCAGGTGAACATGTCCGCAATGGGGTGGGGGAGGAGGCCAGGGTTGCATGAACCAGTACAACGAAGCAATTGGGCACTACATTCGTTGCCAGACTTAACTTTAGCCTTTAGTCCTTTTAGTTTTTGTTTCTTCATTTTTTCACTATTCCTTTCAACAAGGAAGCAGTTGTTTCCTTTTCGGGGGGTGTTTGGTCAAGCAGTTTCAAGGCTACAAACAATTTCAACTGGCTTGGGTTGGCGCCTGAATGTTGTATTAAACGCCGCGCATGCATCAAGCCTCGCAGAACGCTGATACCACCAGCAGGACTTTCCCCCAGGTGTTTTCAGGTTATGAAAGGCATGCCGTCCTATTCAAGAAGTTGATTTGCAGGGTTCACGCAACCGGGGTCGACAATACCCTCCTTACATGGAGCGCACCAGACAGTCCTTTGTTGCTGGCACCCAAACAACCCGGTGGCTAGTGTGGTGGCTACTGGGACGACACTCAGACCTCAAGCAAATGCTCTAAACCGCAACGAGCCGCCCCAGAGGCCATATGCTTGACGGGCTGACGAAATATATAGGCCAGAAATCCCCGGTCCAAGCTTGTGACCTTCTCGGGGGCTTTGCCTTTCAACCGCCCTGCTTTGAAAAAAAGGGGCACCTTTTGGAGATCGTTGGAGATGTGGGGTTCCCGTTGGTTTCCCACCCCAAAAAAGGAGTCTCGGTCTATGGGCCGTTGTTGGAACTATGTTTTTTTTTTTTGATGAATATATATCCACATATTATGTGTGTATATATATATATATATTTCGTAGGCTTTACAAAAGATGACACGAAATCCATTTTGACTAAAGTAATTATTATTATATGTCGTGACAGGAGTTACCCCCATGTTGGGCCCTTTGGCGTCACTCGCCGCATCACTCGCTGAGGCGGGGCGTAGCGAGCTGCCGGACAACCTGGCGGCGCTCTTCCGGCCCATGGCCGGGGGACCCGATCCGTTTGGTTGTTGTTTGTTTGTTTGCAACTGTGTTTTTTGTTTGTTTGTTTGGTTGGTTGTTTGGTTGTTTGCTTGTTTGTTTGTTTGTTTGTTTGTTTTGTTTGTTTGTTTGTTTGTTTTCTGTGTGCAGATGGACTGAATACAAAACCGGCTCTGAACACATGTTTTCCTTGGCCAAGTGTTGGTCTGTTGAAGTCGGCTTGGAAGGGACATGTTTGGCTTGAGCTCTTGGAACCGAAATTAGGAAAGCAGTGTGTCTCACCGCGAGCCATGCCTTGTGGATTTTCGGCGGGGGTTTTTGGGGTCCAACGGTCCAATTCGCACGCCTGGGGCGGCCTGGTTTCCTTGGGAGGCACAGAGCTCCAGATTCGCTGCCCGCCTCCCTGGAAAAGTGAAAGCTGGGGCCGTGAAGCCTTTTTTGCTTTATGCGAGCCAAGCTGCATTGACCAAATCACCCCTTTGTTCTGGACCTAGACCGCAGATTTTGTTGCCTGGGTCTTCCTACAACAGTTTTTTGTTTTCTTTCTTTTAACAAAGCCACGGCCACTGTGGGCATTGTTTTTTTCTTTGAGGCCATGATGGTGCCGGACTACGCCATGATCGGCCGCTTGGCTGCGACATGAGAAACTTCGGCCCGAGCTGCACCGGAGGAACATCACAGGAATTCTCGCAACCCCATCAAGTTCTCTTGGTGGCTCCCAGCCATCCGGTTCCTTAGCGTTTTAGCCTTTTAGTGTTTAGTGATAGTTTTTATTTGACCCACTAAAAGTTGTTCACTTTTAGCGGGGGATCAGAAAACGGGCAGCCCAGTTCTGACGTGGACGTGCGTTGCGCTCGAGGAACTGTGGACAACCACTCAGGTGTACTCAGGCCATTCAAAGACTGCTTTCGTTCGTCACAGGCTGAGCGTGTCAACCCATGTGACCCCTGGAAGCATAGGTGTGGTTCAACCCACTATGGCTCAAAGTTGGAAACCAGCCCCACTCGGGACCACACGGAAATTGGTGGGGGGGGGGGGTGGTTTTAGCTTGCACATCCCACCTTGGATATGTTGAGCAAACTATCGCTTCGTTTCACGCACCTGAGTTTTGGTCCACCGTCCATTTGGAGCTTCCGAATGGCTCTCGCACTTGGGACAAAAGGGTGTTGCTAATTTTGCCCTCCCCCCCCCCCCGAAACGCCCCAAAAAAAAGAAGTGCCAACACCGCGTTCCCTTTGGCTTTCCGAACCGCCCCCCGAAAGCAGGTGCCTTGTGGCACCACAGCCCCTTCCGAGTTCGGCCCGTGACGCACCGGTCGGGGAGTGAGGTGAGATCAGCTTCTACGCCTTCGGCTTTGAGAAGGGACGGCATTTGGCCAAGAAGATGGCGGGGGGGGGGGTGGGGATTTGGGCGGGGGAGGGGGAGGGGAGGGGGCGGGGGGGGGGGGGGTTTTGCGGGGGAGGGGGGAGGGGGATTGCGCAACATGGCTCCTATGCCCCCTTTCAGACACCAACCCGGCCTACGAGTGGACGTGTTGATTTACACAGTGAATGCAGGCAGCGAGATCCGATGGAGTCTACCGCTTGCACAAGCTGGTTGACCCTTGTGATTGGTACTTAAAGGGCTCCAAAAGGAAAACAGCCGCATTCCATGCCCGGGGTGCTTTTGCCCAGGCCAGGAGCAGCAGCGCCATTTCGGGGGTTGGAGTTTCCGCAGGTCACCACCTTCCAGCTGTGCAGTGAGCAGCTCAGCGCGCAGAGCCACTATGACTACGGCATGCGCGCCGCCAGGGGCCCAAGCGCAAGCAACGGGACGGCTAGGAAGACGAAGGGAAAGATGTCGGACGGGATGGCGACAATCCACAGCTTCTTTGTTTTTCTTTTTGTTTTGGGGGGGGGGGGGGGAAATGGGCGTGTGCTCTTTATGGAAGGACTTTCTGGATATCTAGGTGCGCATTCATGTACGACTTGGGAGGGAACCCTCATGAGCTTTCTCTCAAAATAGGAATCGGACCCCCCCACAAAAAAGAAACAGGAACAACAAAAAAAATGTTTTTTTTTCCTTTGGGTTCCAACCCCAAAAAGGGGTAGCCTCACCCGTTTTGGCCGCGCCCATGAGCGCCGAACGCGGCTCTGCGTAGGTGAAGACGGTCATCGAGGCGGCGGGTCTCAACAAGCGGAAGTACCCGGCCCGGCGGCCAAGTCGGCATCGGGCGAATCGGGCGGCGGCTGTCCGAGCCTTGACCGTGAAGCCCACCTTGGATCTGACACGTGGCTCAACATAGAGACACACACCCCTCCCCCCCAAACAAAATTCAGTGGTTTACCTGAGATTTCCCTTTGTCGCCACCTTTCAAACAGGGCACCCTCCAGAAAAGGCACTCCCATATTGATTCACCCCCCCCCCCACTTTCTGAGCCTGGGCTCCCTCACACTTGCGCCTTTCTGCTCGTCCGAAAAAATAACGGCCAGGTTTGCCTCCGAAGCGGCCACGTCCATTTGCTTAAGAATATGTTTAACTTCGCCCTGTTGGTAAAAAAGGGAAATCTATCACTACTGGAAATCGTTATTATATTGTGTGAATATTTCTTAATGTTGCCCTGTTGGTAAAAAAGGACATCTATCACCCTGTTGGTAAGAAAGGAAATCTGCCACGACTGGAAATCGTTATATTTTGTGAAGCCGGCTTAAGCAAATGGAAGATGATCATTGCCCCACTATCCTGCGGGGCAGTAGCCACCGTGCCAGCCTGGGCTTTCATATGGAGGTCTTGGCTTGATGCCTCCGCATTCAATGCCTCGGCCCCAAGGCGCCCGGTTGGAACAAGTCATGTCTTCTCAAGCATTCAATCCTAAGTGGTTCGTGCTGTTCCACGGGTTTTGGGGCTGCCTTTTTTTTAGGGAGGCCCTTCAAAATTGTGTTTTTTTTCTTCCCCAATTCAAATCGCAAAAAAGGGGGGGCACAAATGGCATTCTGCCCCAAATCACACAAAAAGGGAGGGGGTGGAGCCCAAAATCGCATTTTGCCCCAGATCACCAAAAAAAACCAAGCAGCACGACCCAAAAAACTTGACACCGCCTTGATGGGCTTCCAGGGCTCGGCCGAAACAACTCAGCGCACGGCTCCAGGACCAGAGCGAGGCCCAGATCCTGCTGCGCGCCTTGCAGGACGTCAACGCCGGGGGCCCGGATTGGGAGACAAAAGTCTCCACTCGCTACCTCGCGACCGCGTTCCCCAGCCATCTTCTCTCCAATCACTCTTCCACATCCTTCTTTCCTTTTAGCCTTTATATTTTTCTATGTTTTTTTTGTTTTGACTAACTTCTTCAGGAAGAACTCGGCAGACGAAGCTGAAGCCCACCAGAAATGCGCGCCCAGAAAAGGAGATGCCTCTAAAACCCGGTGGTTTTCGGGGGGGGGGTCCATGTTGATCTGCAGGAGTGCGCGCCCCAAAAAAGGAGAGTCCCTCTAAAACCCAATGGTTATTTGGGGTTCCATGTTCTGGAGTGTACCCAGGTAACCCTGAGTTGGAGCTTTGGATTGCGTCTGATCCGGGTAAATGGGAAGGACATCACTCCACGCCATGGGCTCCCTCCAGCTCACGCCAGCTGGCTTCGGCTCAGGTGCCCAAGTTCTTGAAGGACGACCTGCCGCTCTTCTCCAACATCATCTCGGATCTCTTCCCCGGCGTGGAGAAGCCCGGGGCCCCAAAAGCCCAAGTCCAGGCCAGGAGGCCTCCAGGCCAGGAGGCCTGTAGGCTCAACCACTGGACTTTTGTTTGTTTCTTTTTGTCGTTCTCGTTTTTTTTTTTTTTGGGGGGGGGGGGGGCGAAAAGGAAGCCAGCAGGCGCAGGGGTTGCTCAAATTGTCTAAACCTTTTTCTCCCCCGAAAAGGAAGCCAAGAAGGCGCTGGGTTTGCCCAAGTTGTCCAAGCCCTTTGTTCAACACCTGTTTGTGTTTTTGTTTCTGACCTGAATGTTAGCTGGCACCCTTTGCCTCTGACGTGGTCAACGGGTCAATGGCCTTTTCATTGCGAGGAGTTGAGCTTATATACAACGTGCACAGTGGGTGGCCGCTGCCTCCATATGCCCATACCTCCATGCCTCCCATTCACGGACCAGAAAGCCCTTTGACTTGACTTGGCTTTGGCCATGAGCAAGTGCGTAATCCCAAAGGGAGCAGGCAAAAAGCACGAGCAGTCTGGATGATTTCATGCACTTGAGGGTAGAGCCCAGGAGCAGTCCTGCTGTGTCTGCTTGGGTTTTGTAAAAGGTGCACGCGCTTCTCTTTGGTTTCGGCCATGATTAAAAGTAGTCACAGCGGTTGTCAAGGGCCCGCGCCAAAAAGGGCCCCCCAATCCGAACTAGGGGCGCAAAACTAGCGCAGAGTGATAACAAAGCCTATTGGGGTCCACTATGCTCCCGTGAGGGGTTACACCGGGCTCCTGCCAACCATGGGAACTTTGGTATCAAAACGACCCAAAATCCATTCAAGGCACCAGTTGGGATAGATGAAACCTGATGAAGACCAGCTGAGACACCCTCTGCCAACTGGTATCACAGCTGGCTTTGTTTTTGGGACGGGCAAAGTAGGGGCTACCTCGTTTTTTCCTCAAAACAAATCGGCAAACGAGCCAACGGTGGAAGTTTCCATACATCAGCCACACAGAAGCATCACAGATCCTGCAGTTGATGGATGAACCCCTATGAAGATAAGGGTCAAACAATCTACAAACCATCTACCAAGCACCGCTTGAAAGGCATTGAGAAGTGTTCAGGGCCCCCCAACACCCTCCCAAAAGACCAGGCTCCCAGCTCAGACAAACAAAACGCCTCAGCTTCTGTTCGAGGCCTGCCATCGACTACGGGAAGCTGGAGGAGATGTCCCGGGAGAAGTCCAGGGAGACTCTGCTGCCGAAGCCTCGGATTCAACCGAATCGACGGACCCAATTTGGATGACAATCCGTAGGTAAACAATGGTGGTTATATGAACCCCCATTGCTTCAATGGCTGTTTGAATTCCAGGGTGCGATAGGTAGGGAGTGTGGGAATGAACCGGTTTTGGGATGGTTTACACGGGTCATTTTATTTCTCATTCCCTGCCTATCGCAACAGCAAGTTTAGGCATGGCCCCAAAAGGTGATCAAACTTCTTGTTTTTCTGGGTCCCTAAGGGGCAACTGAGGGTAGCCTTGGTTAGGAAAGCCAACAGAGTTGAGTACCCTTGGGTTGGTCACGAGCCAACCAAAAGGAGCCTCTTCATTTTGTGGGTTCCCCTCTAGTTTGAGACAAGCCCAGACCGAACAACCTCGGACCCGTGAAGACGGGTTCTACTAAACGAGTTCCGCCCTGCAAGCACGGGACTGCTTGAAAGGAAGCGTTTGGTGAGAATAGGTTCATCCACAAACCGCTGGGCGGAACTGATGCCTTGCGGCGCGTAATTTCAGTGGTTGAGAACAGTTTCGGCCAACCATGGCAGCATTTTGAAGAGAGACCAAAAGGACACAAGGCGATGTGATCAAGCATCCTTGCCTGGATTTGCGAGATGGAAGGAGGGAGTGGGATGATGACAAAACATGCTGAAGTGACTTTGCATTTTGGCTGGGCTGGGTTGTTCTGGGCGCTTTTGTTTTCTCCCTGCTCATTTGACTGAATGAACACGTGATGTGACATGTAGGGGCACAGGCATGGGACAAGTCTTGACACGGTCATGCAACATACTGTAGCACGCCTGGAACCATTGCCAGAGATTGCGTTTTACCTTGTCACTAAATGGGTGCACAAAGAACAATGAGTCATTAAACGACTTTGTGAAATGCACCCCAGTTAACTTTGTCTTTTCGGTTTCAACCGACACGTTTGTACCCCTTACCTGCATTGGGGGTTTGGATTGGTGGTTTTGTGTTTGCACCCCAGTTCCTCTTGAACATGTGGAAGGTACTTGGCCAACTTCAGACTGCTGACAAGTCCACTCAGGAAGTCTTCATGTGACTCAGGCAACCAACGGAATACTTCATCAAGAAGCAGTTTGAGCTCTTCGACATGATCCAGGCCCCGTTTCTACCGCGCAAGCTGGCGGTTGTGACTCTTTGAGTGGCTTTGTCTCTTAGGGGCAGCCTCTCAGACAGCGGCTTCCCTTTCGCTTCCCTTCAAACCCCCCAATTAGAAGGGTGCCCTTCGTTTCAAGCACGACGCCCAAATCACATAGCCGAAGAAAAGGTGGTTCGACAGGTGGCAGCTTTTGGTCGCCAAACAAAAGCCAGCCTTAGTTCTAGCCGGGGGAAGTCAGGCAAGCTGAAGTCGAATTCGTGGCACATGGCGCCCTGGTTTGACTCTGACTCATGTCCCAGCGGGCTTAAGATTTCCAGCGGCCTTGGCACTTTTGGCACTTTTGAATGGGTGGGAGAATCCGTTGTGGCCGGAATGGCTCTTGCAGCATAAGCCAGCTACAGGATTGTTTGCAGGAAATTGGCCCAGCACATCCAAGCACGCACCAAAAACAAGGATGTCGTGTATATATAGTCCTGTATTTTCCTGCAGCTGGTTTCTTAGAAGCATTCTTTTTTTCGGCAGGTCACAGGACATGTGCCCAACCTTGGTATTTTGGTGGTTATGTGTCTTACCTCATGGGAACATCGGGCTTGGCTTGTGGGTATTGGGGAATTACATGTCCGCCCCTCCCATAAAGTAGACCCCTCCAGGTCTCGTCGTTTTTGTTTTCCGCGGCTCTCACGCCATTTCCGGGATCCGATTCGCAGATGGCAGGTGCGGCACGGCATGATGCTGGTGGGGCCCACGGGCGGCGGCAAGACCTGCTGCTACCGGACCTTGCAGGCGCTCGCAGTCGATCGAGTCATCCCTCAGGGGGGGGTGCCTTTGGGCCTTTGGGCCTTTGGCTTCTTTGGTTTGGATGGTCTGATGGTTTGCATCCCGAATCTGGACACAAACCTATTTCGTGTTTTTTTTTCAATAGAGTTTTTTTTTTTTTTTTTTTTTTTCTATTGTTGTTCGGTGTTGCGGCACAAGCGTCAGATGGGACGATTGGGGTTGAGCTGATTCTCGGCCTGGTGTTTGAAGTAGTAAAAGGAACCCTCGCACTGGTGCAAAGGGCCAAACGTCATGCATGACAGGCAGTATCCAAGCCTCAAAGCTAGCTTTTGGTACTGAAACATATTTTTATCGTGGTGATTAGCTACTCGACCAGGACATGCCAGTGTTGGGAGTTTGGAATCCAGACAAGATTCAAGAAGTCAAAACTCAAAATATATGTGTTTCCTTTGAAGCCTGACAGCTGTTCAATGACCATTCCTGCAACAAACTCTTTTCGAGCTGAAACTATCAGAGGGAAACATGTGATCGCTCATGATAAATGGTTTTCTTAGGCGGGTTCCTCTTTTTTTCAGTAGTTTAGTTGTGCAATGTTCAAAGGTTAGAGCTGCACAAGGATAACTGTAGGGGTCAACGACCCCGCTCACTTTGAGGACTCATCCGTCCTTCGCGGCAGCATAACTTTCGGGTGAATTCACCCGTAGGTGTTATCCTTTCAGCCAAACATGTGCCTGAAGGCAGCGACTTCTCTAGGGGTTGATTCCTTTTCCATTCTTTTCAACCATCGTTCTTTTCTCAAAAGCCGGATCTGTTTCCCCTGGGTTTTCGGTTTGGTTCCCTGAAAAGATTGGGATCCTGGGTTCAGAATGGAAAAAAAGTACCCGAAGAACTTCGGCCAGTTCTTTAGCGGCTTTTTGCAGCTGTTGTTTTTTGGTTTTTCTCGTTAGAAACGCGCATATGTTTGAGCCGCTGCACAATCTCTTTTTGAGCATCCATATTCCACACTCTGACACACACGCAGTTTGACATGAAACCCATCCAACCCTGGGTTTGGGGGCTGTTTGGGTAATTAAGGTTTGGGGCTTTTTCTTCTTCTTTTTTTTGGGGGGGAGGAGTAGTTATGAGCACAAAAAGCATGACTTCATTGGCCATCGCCACATCTGGAAGCCGATGGCCAAACATCGGCCAGGCGGCGTGCACAGCCCTGGTGGAAGCCAAGGACCCAGAAAGCGTGGACGTGTCAAGGGCGGAGCTGTGTGTTTGAGCTTCAGGTTCACAAGCGAGGACTGGTGGCGTTCCACTTCTTGCTGGTTCAATACTCCTGGGTTGGGTCATGGCAGGTGAGCTCGTACACTCAGGCTAATGGCCAGAAGCTCCCCCAGGTTGCCTCTCCAAATGGAACCAAGTCTTCCAAGTGGTCCAGACCGAGAAAAGCCGGTGGCATACAGGAAAGCCGCTCATGGACAGGATCCCCTTAAACTAGGTACTAGTGTTTCAAAAGGATGTGTGTTTGGGATGGTGTGTTGAGGGCTTCTCTATATGATCATGACATGTGGTTTACTGTTTTAATTTAGGGGACGTCCCATTTGTTTAGGCCCTTGTAGTAGACCGTGCTTGCGGAAATC
Source organism: Effrenium voratum (assembly GCA_963377175.1). Taxonomy (NCBI): domain Eukaryota; class Dinophyceae; order Suessiales; family Symbiodiniaceae; genus Effrenium; species Effrenium voratum. Next base: position 1,800,481 of record CAUJNA010001112.1, read on the forward strand.
GGATTTGGGGAGCTGCTTTGAGAGACGGGATCCCAGGGTTTGTGATGTTCCGTAGTCATTTGGATGGGACTCCCTTGGATCGCGACTAGTTTGTTGCCGTGTTGGAAATCCTTTCTTAGTTGGTCATGGGCACCAGGGAGCCACATGGAGCGGAAAAGGAGACGCGCAGCAAGATGTGGGGCAAATGCATTGCAGCAACGAGCCGCGGAAGCAGATGAACTGTCCAGCTATCAAATCACAATGTCCGGAGACATCATTGCAAATTTCTGACAAGTGGGTGGACATACATATCAACTTGTTGTTTTCTTTTTTTGTTTCAAGAAGTCCCCTTGTTTTAGAGTCATATCCGGATCCGGAAAGTGGAGTTTCAACTTGCGCTCGCGTAGGATCCGGAGTCGCCCTTCCAGCGCACCCACGTGCACGTGCTGAACCCCAAGGTGGGAAGAGGTTGCCATTTCTTTCATACCACATCCCCCAAGTCGCAAAGTAGTCATCAAAGGAAGTTTAACAAGAAACTTCCGTAGTACTGGAACTAAATGAGCTAGCTGCTTTGACATATAGCTATGACAGGTAGCTAGCATGACAAATAGATAGCTTTGACATATAGCTAGCTTGACAGATAGATAGCTTTGACATATAGCTAGCTTGACAGATAGATAGCTTTCCAATAGGCTTGCATGACAAATAGATAGCTTTGACATATAGCTAGCTTGACAGATAGATAGCTTTCCAATAGGCTTGCATGACAGATAGATAGCTTTGACATATAGCTAGCTTGACAGATAGATAGCTTTCCAATAGGCTTGCATGACAGATAGATAGCTTTGACATATAGCCAGCTTAACACGTAGATAGCTTTCTCAAGTATAGATTTCGTGGCAGGCGCAGCACTTTCGCAAGCACTCTCTGCGAGCTGGGGGATGGCAAGATGCAGAAAACGTTGGCGCTGTGCGTGAATTGGGCTTCCGGACTGTGCGCAAACCACCTCGGCTGCGACGCCTGTACGGAGGCGGTCTCGGAACGGTCTCGGAACGGGTTCGGAACGGGTTCGGAACGGTCTCGGAGACGGGCCCATTGGCACGGCCGCGCGAAGGTTTCGCAAGGTTTGAATTGCGTGGCAGGCGCAGCACTTTCGCAAGGTCAAGTATAGATTTCGTGGCAGGCGCAGCACTTTCGCAAGGTCAAGTATCGATTTCGTGGCAGGCGCAGCACTTTCGCAAGGTCAAGTACAAAATTTGTGGCAGGCGCAGCACTTTCGCAAGGTCAAGGCAAAATTCGTGGCACGCGCAGCACTTTCGCAAGGTCAAGTACAGATTTTGCGGCAGGCGCAGCACTTTAGCAAGGTCAAGCACACATTTGGTGGCAGGCGCAGCATTTTTGCAAGGTCAACTTTCGCAGCCGGGGCTCGAAAATCGCAACTTTTAAGTACGAAAGTAGTACGCGAAGTCAACTTTCGCAGCTGGGGCTTGAAAATCGCAACTTTTAAGTACGAAAGTAGTGCGCAAAGTCCACTTTCGCAGCCGGGGCTTGAAAATCGTAACTTTTAAGTACGAAAGTAGTACGCGAAGTCAACTTTCGGGGATTGAACATCGCAACTTTTAAGTGCAGAGAAAGATGGACTGATAGATAGATCAATAAACACATATAGAGATAGCTAGAGAAATAGATTGCGTGGCAGGCGCAGCACTTTCGCAAGGTCAAGTATAGATTTCGTGGCAGGCGCAGCACTTTCGCAAGGTCAAGTATCGATTTCGTGGCAGGCGCAGCACTTTCGCAAGGTCAAGTGCCAAATTCGTGGCAGGCGCAGCACTTTCGCAAGGTCAAGTACAAAATTCGTGGCAGGCGCATCACTTTCGCAAGGTCAAGTACAGAATTTGTGGCAGGTGCAGCACTTTCGCAAGGTCAAGTGCAAAATTCATGGCACGCGCAGCACTTTCGCAAGGTCAAGTACAGATTTTGTGGCAGGCGCAGCACTTTAGCAAGGTCAAGCACAGATTTGGTGGCAGGCGCAGCATTTTTGCAAGGTCAACTTTCGCAGCCGGGGCTCGAAAATCGCAACTTTTAAGTACGAAAGTAGTACGCGAAGTCAACTTTCGCAGCTGGGGCTTGAAAATCGCAACTTTTAAGTACGAAAGTAGTGCGCAAAGTCCACTTTCGCAGCCGGGGCTTGAAAATCGCAACTTTTAAGTACGAAAGTAGTGCGCAAAGTCCACTTTCGCAGCCGGGGCTTGAAAATCGCAACTTTTAAGTACGAAAGTAGTACGCAAAGTCCACTTTCGCAGCTGGGGCTCGAAAATCGCGACTTTTTAGTACGAAAGTAGTACGCGAAGTCCACTTTCGTAGCTGGGGCTCGAAAATCGCAACTTTTAACTACGAAAGTAGTACGTGAAGTCCAGTTTCGCAGCTGGGGCTCGAAAATCGCAACTTTTAAGTACGAAAGTAGTACGCGAAGTCAACTTTCGGGGATTGAACATCGCAACTTTTAAGTGCAGAGAAAGATGGGTAGATAGATAGATCAATAAACAGATATAGAGATAGCTAGAGAGATAGATAGAAAGAGAGAGAAAGAGACAGAGAAACAGAAAGAGAAAGAGAAAGAGAAAGAAAAGAGAGAAAGAGAGAAAGAGAGAAAAAGACAGAGAGAGAGAGAGCAAGGGGCCAAGGACAGTTCTCCAAACTATAGTTGTTCACTGCTTTGAAACTTCCGCCCCCCGGCTCTGCCGGACCTTACTTGTACTGTGGATGGGCATCATCCTGCACCAGCTGGAAGCTGGCTTTCTCCAATATACAAATTGGCTTTCACCCATCCCAACTGGTGCTTGAATTTTGCCTATCCGGGATGGGAATCAGCGAATCAACCACTTTTGTATCAAAATGGTAAGGAACAGGCCAGTGGCACGCAAGCCTCCTTGACATGACAACTCAACTACCCCTTTGGTGGTTTTGACTGCTTTGGATTTGGAGTTGAGCTTTCGGTCGTGCAAGTAAAAGGTTTCACCATTAGTCCATTGGAGGGAAGCTGAACACCAACAGTCCTTGAGGGACTTTCGGGCTTCCAGATGCAAGCGGATTGCGCTAGAGCTGGAGAATGTTTTTTTTTTCCGCCCATCCACTTGCCTTTCAGCAAAAACCATGTATGAGCATCACCTTTTGCCCCGTTTGAGGTGAGTTTCCTCCTTGTGTGACTTTGGGAGGGAAAGGAGGGCCATTTTTTTAGGAATTGTTTTCGGTTTTTTTTAGGAATTATTTTTGTTTTTCAGGGTCGGTGGCTTTTCGGCTTTTGTGGCTTTTACGTGGGTTTTTGTGGCTTTTTTCGCATCATCTGCATTCACAGTTCCTCTCTTTTCGCATCCTCTGCATTGCCAGTTCCGCTGCGGCAGGTGGCTTTTTGGCTTTTTGGCTTTTTGGCTTTTTTGTTTTTGGCTTTTTGGCTTTTTGGCTTTTGGCGGCTTTCTGGCTTTGGCTTTTCGCATCCTGATGCTTTCCCAGTTGGTTTTTGGCCTTGGCTTCCTGCATCCTCAGCATCGCAAGTTCCTCTCTGGGCCCCCCGCCACCCCCCTTTCGATTAAAATGCACGCCTAATTGAATCATCACTTTTTCGATCCCCCCTGCTGCTTTTTTTTTTAATAAGTATTTTTTTGGCCCTAATTGAATCATCACGTTTTCAATCATCATGGGGGGGGGCTGCCTTCCCCCCCCAACCCCCCCGCGATTTTTTGGACTTGATCATCATGCGACCGCTACTTTTTAGATTCTTTGCCCTTAATTTTCGATCATCATGGGGGGGCTGCCGCCCCCCCCAACCCCCCCGCTATTTTTTAGACTTTTTGCCCCTGATTGAATCATCACTTTTTCGATCTACAGGGATTAGTTTGCCCGTATTTGAATCCTCACTTGTACCATGAGGCCTTGCCGCAGAGGAACTGATGACCCCCCCGCTGCTTTTTTAATATTTTTTTGGCCCTAACTACGTTTTAGGTGTTTTACAGGGATTAGTTTGCCCGTATTTGAATCCTCACTTGTGCCATGAGGCCTTGCCGCAGAGGAACTGACCCCCCCCCCACTGTTTTTTTTTAAATATAAATATGTATTTGTTTTGGCGCTTTTTGAATCATCACTTCTTCAATCATCATGCGGGGGGCTGCCGCCACGTTTTAGGTGTAAATTGAATCCTCACTTTTACCGTGGGATGCGGGAAGCCAATTTGCTGGTGATGCTGGGGATGTTGGCTGGACATGCGGGGGATGTTGAAAACGATGCTGATGATGTTGACGGACTAGCGTAAAATACGTACATTTCGCGAGAAAATGCTGTAAATTACAGCATTTTAGTAGCCAGGACGGAAAACAAAAAAAAATCCCAAAATAAAACAAAAAAAATCCCAAATTAAATCTCGACCCGGAGGGAAATCATAGGAAATGTAGCGCGGCTGCTTCACAGACTCACTTCCTGAGTTCCTGGACTTTATACGTTTTGGGGGAAGACCATGTTAGCGGCAAACCAACAAGTCTGGGGCATCCTTTGGCCAATGCACTCAGGAACCGAGAACATACAACTTGGGCAGTTCAATCAGCACATGTTCACCAGGCCCAAGTAAAAAGCCAGCTTCTTAAACAAAGACAACACCTGGTGGGGGGAAGGATGCCGCTCAGATGGTTTTTTTGTACATTTTGGACATGGCCTTCTGTAGCAAACAAACACATCTTGGCAAACGCATGAAGGGCAGAATGTCATGGAGGTTTTCCACGGACCCAAGTATCCCCCAAACACACCTCAATATCACAATGCAAACAACAAGCAAAGGGACCTCTCCGCGGATATACTCCATGAGCTTCAAAATCCCCCCCCCCGAAAGAAAGCAAAGAAAATCAAACGGACATCCGTGGATGCACTCCATGAGCTGTGGCCGGCGGGCCAGGCCATCACCCAGAACCAGCTCTACGGCGCCTTCGACGAGGTGACGCGGGAGTGGTCCGACGGCGTGGCCGCGGAGCTGATCCGCAACGCCACCCGGGACAACCACAACCCGGCGCCTTGGAGTGCGGATGGGGGGCGGGGGGGGGGAGTTTCTTCGCGCGGTTGGCGTTTCGCCGCGCCGCTGTTGGGATTTTAAAGGCGGAGAGAAAACCAACTCCTGCCACCAAGTTCGGAACCCATGCAGGTAAGGGAAGGTTTAAACACGATGCCATTTGGTGCGGATATGAGTTTCATTGAATTCTTTGCATGGTGGAATGCCAGGTTTTGATTAGTCAGATGTTGAATACCGAGCTTTGGGGCTTTTGGTGTTCCCTTTTCGGCAACCACTTTGAGTAAAGGTCCCAAAAAAAAATCGACTTTTATTACCAGGTCCGTTGGGCAACTGAGGAAACTGATTTTTGAGGGAAGGTTTTCCAGGGTACCAGTTTGTTTTGGTTGGTCCAAATGGAAGACCGGCCGGGAACAACGTCTTTTTGTTCGGTTTCAAGCAGGAAGGAAAAACACAAAACGTCGCTCCCAAGCCAAAATGGAAGCTGAAAGAAGGGCTCGTGAAACAGGGCCACGCCATGATCACCCGAGTCGGATTCAAAGCCTCTTGAACAAGGTGTGTGTGTGTGTGTGTGTGTGTGTCTGTGACTAGGTCCCCCAGTAGTGCCCTTTTGCCCTTTATTGGGGGAGGGTTCCCCTGCTAAAATAGACTACAGAAAAAACGGGGTACCCTTATTCGAACCGCTCTACTGCATGACCTCGGTGAGCGTGAGGGTGATAGTGTGAGTGTGAGTTTTTCTAGGGCACATGCTTTGCGTGACCTGGTGTGCAGACTGCAGCTGGAAGTCGTGTTGTTCTCTTGAAACCTTATTCCGTTTGTTGGTGGCTGAGATTGATGCGCTGATTAATGGGCCTCGTGCATCCCTGTAATTCAAGTTGCGCAGCGGTGCCAACATGAAGCAGGCCAAACGCAGATACAACACGAAGTCTTGAAGTAGCCTGCGAGCATTTATTGATTATTCACCCTTCTCCCGGACGACGTCCCATTCACCACTGAGCGACATCTACAAATCATAGCGCCAAAGTTTGACAACGTGTTTTGCATAAGTCATGCTACTAAGTTACTATCTGTTTTCCAGGAAGCGCATGAATACATGGATTCCGACACGGGGGCAATGCCTGAGGACCACCACTGGGTCATGTTCGACGGCCCAGTGGACGCGCTTTGGATTGAAAGCCCGGGGCCCCAGGTTTTCGTCCCGGAGGCATTGGATCGGCATTGGTGGCCCCCAGCCATCCGGTTCCTTAGCTTTTTAGGCTTTTAGGGTTTAGTGGTAGTTTCCGAATTTAACCCACTAACAGTTAAACTTTTAGCATCGGATCTAAGGGCAGCCCAGTGGTTCTGGCCTTGAGAAGAACTCCAGAAACAGACAGGAAGCGGTCATGTTGACAAGCACTTGGACCTTTACCACTGGAGAAAGGTGACCGTAGAAGCGGTTGTTGGCACAGGAGCCGATTGAACATGAACCGAGTCCGTATTCTCAGTGCTGACATGGTGGCTCTGAAAATATATTGTGTGGTTTATGGTGGGGGGTGCCTTCTGCTTAAGCAATGTTAAGCTCCCCAAGACAACCGTGCCCCTATGCCTCTTGTAGCGATGGAGCAGCCTAAGGGTGGCGCGAACTCATGATGGCCCAGACTCCTTGGCAGGGTTGCAATAGGTTTCCCAAAATGCCTTGAAATATCGTTGTGCACGTGTTGTTCCATTTTCTGTAGTCACGAGGCGTATGTCATGTATGTCTACCGTGCCTCTCAATCTACGACGCGGAGAGGGTTTCCTCCATTTCCTTTGTTGGGACCTCCCAAAGTGGCAATTTCGATGGACACCACACGAAAATCCGCAAACTGCAACCTTTGAAGGGGACAGCAGATTCGGGCATGGGTCAAAATTAACCCCCCAAAAAGACCGCAGATTTCAGTCCATGTTTCCATTTACCAGGAGCCATTTTGGGGTTGCGTATGTTTTGACCCACAGCCAGATTCCAGCGATCCCGTTTAGACCATAGGCATGGTGGTTGTTGGGAACCATGTTGCATTTTTGCTTGTGGCTTAGTGGTTGAAATCCAAATCCACTGAACTGCCCAAAAATGAAATTTCTTTGCTCCCCTTCCAAGAGAGAGAGAGAGAGAGAGAGACGGGGACGTTAGATTTTAGGGATCCCCGGCCACAGGCATGAACACGGTGCTGGACGACAACAAGAAGCTCTGCCTGGTGAGCGGCGAGATCATTGCGCCTCGGCTCCGAGGTTTCGTCTTGACTGGCAGGGAATGATTGGCATATGGCCACGGGCTTTTAAAAACCCAAATCGGTTAGCCCCAGTGAACATCCCACTGCCCACTAAAATAGGTTCTAACATGGGTGATGAATTCACCTACCGGCAATGGTACCATTGGTTTTGACCCACAGCCATATGGGTGTGTCTTGTTTTGGGCTGGATCCCCAAAATGGCAAAAACGGGTTTTCCCTTCTTAGATTGCTTTCAAAAACGGAAAGCATGGGTGTGTCTTGAAAATTTGGCTGGACCCCCAAAATGGCAGAACGGGTTTTTCCCTCCTGGTTTGCTTTCAAAGACAGAAACAAGAATTACCCTCAAAAAAGACACGCTGCGCATGTTCAGGAACCATCCAAAATGGATTGTGCGTGTGTCCTTTCTCATAGTCTCAATCAAATGTTACCTTGCCTTCCCCTTTTCAAAAGGTAGGTTCCAAGCCCAAGCCACGAATCCCTCCCTCCCACAATCTTGGAAGCTGACAGGAGGCTGTCAGAAGATGATTGTTTCTCTTGGGGAGCCCCCCTAAAACCCACTTCCATGATTCAAGGGAGAGTAAGTAATCCAAGCTAGGAGCCAAGGGTAACCCAGCAAATCCCCGCCCCCTTAAAAATGGAATTGGGGGAGGAGGGTGAACCCTGGAATTCCATGTCTAGTTCCATGTTCCCTTTCACGGGGAAGACTCGAAGGATGGAATCGGGAGACCCCCTACTCCCCCCTAGGGCGGATCCCAGCGGATTGGCCAGGCGCTCACCTCCAAGATGCGAATGCAGTTCGAGGTGGAGGACTTGGAAGTGGCATCGCCCCTCGCTTCGAATTGGGGACGGAGGCTGAGTCGCTGGGGGGTCCTGGCTGGATCCCTCCTACCAAGGTACAACCACGCTGTTTTTGCTTTTGCCTGCGGAGCTCCCTTTCTTGGCGTTGAGTACTCCCTTTCATCAAGAGTGGTCCCGAACCCGTAGAAAAACAGAATGGAAAGTCATGAGTCCACCCCCCTTCAGCAGTTCAAGGCGTACGGGAGCACAAGTATCTAGTGTGTTCGCTTAAGGCAATGTGCGGCACACCGGCTTTCTTCTGGAGCAAAGTGCCGACCAAATACGCGTCGGTTACAGTCGGCTGAAACGTTAAGCGATGAACGCATCGAATAGGTGATTCCCTCATTGCCTGGAACCCGCAAGCCTCGACTTTGACCGCAGAACATATCCAACATCTCGCGAAGGCCATGGTCGGCGCGAAATGTCGGGAAGTCGAAGGTGGCGATTTCACCGTCGACAGATGGGTTTCGCTCTGCAAATTAGGGGTCCCTGAAAGTGAGTTGGACCCCTCTGAAATTAGGCACTATTTATCAACTGGGATCCCTACATTCCTCTTTCAAAGTGGTTGCAAACATCTTTGGAAGGGCTCATTGAAGGTGAGTCTCGGGTGCATTTTTTTGGGGGGGATGCGTTAATATGTTCTCCGGGTGTTTACCGGGCCTTTCTGCTGAATTTCAAGAAGAACAACCCTCTGTTTTTTTTGTTTTGTCCGGGTGTTTCCGGGCCTTCCTGGGTGTGATCCCCCCTTTTTTTTAAGGCGAAGTGGAACCTTGAGCCACGAAGTCTGAGGCCTGCCACCGTATCTCGGTGCGGCATGATCTACATGGAGCCAGAGAGCCCGGGGGCCCCAGGACTCAGGGGCTTAGAGGGCCCCGTTGGATGGGACCAAACCTATGCGTTTTTTTTTGAGGCGAAGGATGCCCTTCTGTCAGGCATCCCAGGCATCCCTGTGGCGGTTTGGGTTGGGGGTTTAGGGATTTGAACGGGTCCCTGATTCTTGTGGAGGGTAAATGGGATACCGTCCCTATCCTCCAAACCACCGCTTAGAGGGAAGCTGAAAATTGTGGTGGTAGCTTTAGAGGGAAGCCTAACCAAAGGAAACCGTGTCATTTGGAGAAACGGCCCCCCGTAGTTTGACACATGGGTGTGGCTCAAATGAATGTACCATTAGCACCTTGGCAAATGGAAACAAAGACTAAAACCTGCGTAACCCTGGGTCTTTCATTTTGAGCCACACCCACATACCGATAGTCATCGGATAGTCGCACTTGGGATGGATGAACCCCTACGACTACTGGTGCCACAGTGTTGCATGGCACGATTTTATCCATGCAGGATGTATCAATGGACAGGGGCTCTGGAAACCTTGAAATTTACTAATTATTATCCGCGTGTAGCACTGCTGGCAGCTCAAAGGCAGAATGGGTCGAATCGATCCGGAGGCTTCCCGATTCCCGCCGCAAGCGGGCCTTCAAGGTTTAGCCAACCTGCAATCCGAAAGACCTGTGGCATGGGCAAACTGTGGGCGGGTTTCTTCAATGAGGGCATTGTTGACCCTATTGGGGGGGGGGGGGAAAACCTGTTTGTCCATAGGGGATGCTCCCCTCAAAAAGTGGTCTGATTCCAACCACTGAACCCATGTTGACACCCCCTATCAATAAACAGGGGTTGATTGATACGAACATTATGCTTCAGAATTGGTAATTTGTGCATGTTCCGTTTGGGTGTGCCCTCCTTTTAGCATACCCTTAGGGTGGCTTTAAAGGGAAGAAACAACGACTAGCAGAGTAGCCACCCACTTTGGGTCTAAATGTTGAGACAAATCCGCAGAGAACTAACCTCGTATCGGCTTTCATTTGCGTTCTTGAGTCGAACCCGGTTTCTAAACGAGAACCACAACTTTCAGACAAATCTACCTGACAGAGAACTATCCATTCACGTCCCCCCTGTTCTTTAAACGGGAACTGTGTAAATGGGAAACCGCCAGCCTCCAAACCACCAATCCAAGCCAGCGGGCCTAGACGGAAGCTAAAAACTTAGAATCTAAGTTCGGGTAACGCAAATGGGTTTGGAGACCCAAATGAGGGAACCTGGTTTCCTGGCTTCGGCTTTTGGTTCCCTAAAAATCCCAAAAAGGATACCCTCAACAAAAAGACAAACCTTAAATGTTAAGTATCTACCACCTCTGGAGATATTTTTCCAGGCGGCTTAAGCAAATGGAAGAACGGAAGCCAATTGCCCAGGGGTAAAATCCATCTGCAGGTCTGGGCTTTCAGCCCTTCTACGACTCCTGGCTGGCGTCCTTACCGGAGACCTTCGCCTTCAAGCCCGTGCTGGCCGCTCGCCGGCCATTCCCCCGAATCGCACTCGGTGCCCCCAAAAGCGGCGCTTTGGCGTCCGGACGGTCCATGGTCTGGAGTCTGGCACGGCTTAACGGCTTAGCGGCACTTAACATGGCTCAAGTACAGGCCAATATCTACACAACCACTTGCCACAGAGGAGTCCATTTGGGTTTTGGAGTCTGATTTCAAAAACTCACACATATGGTGCATGGAAGGGCAACACATCTCCAAAATTGGATTCTCAAGGGGAGAAAGACTGGGTCCCCCCGAAGCAATGGTCTTCCCTTTGGGTTCTTTCCTTTGCCGCGCCAAACAACTGGAACAACATCGAATCAGAATGGCTCGGAACATGGGCAAGTTCTAACCTGTTGGACGCCACTTTTGGAGATGGCCGCTAACGAAAACAAGATTCGCATGGGAGGCAACTTCTAGTGGCGTCCCGAAAGGAAGGAGCCTGGAAAGGGCCAAGGACGATGCACCCTCTGCTCAATTGCCAGCGCTTGGTTGTTTCTGCATTCACCTTTACTGGGTGTCGTTTTTTGAGGGTGCCCCCTTTGTTGCTGTTTTAACAGGAAGCCAAAAGCAAAACCCGCCCTTTTGGGGGGGGGGTCCCCTGAAAAAGACACTATGTGATTGACGACCCGGAATCTACAACATTGGGCCCCGGATCCTGACAAGTTTGAGCCTGAGGGTATTGCCAATATATGGGACAGAAGGGGTCATTGCCACCAAAAACACGCAAAACAAAGCCGAACATGTGATGTTGTGGGCCGACTGTCTCTGGTCCCCCACACACTTCTCCTGGACCTTCCTGGCCCTTCAATCCCTGTGATTTTCTTTGACGGCTGCTACTCATAGACTACGGATCAGCAGCTATGACCCTTCCATCATACGAAACCCTCAACATCAGCAAGCAGGCCCCCCACCCCCAAAAAAGGCAAACAGCACCCCCAAATCAGACTGACACAAAGAAACAGGCCCCAGCGCGAGGCGGAAACCTTGCGCCGTCTTCTGGAAGAGGTGGTCGCGCCCTGCATCGCCTACGTGACTCGCCGCCAGGGGAGGTGTTCCTTTATACTTACTGCTCAGTTGGTGTTTCGGTCTTGGATTTGGGCAAAGGGACAACCAGCATTTTGATAAATCTTGGGAATTCCATTAAGCAAAAGCACACCCATTTGAACCCTTGGTTCTTCTTCTGGCAAATGTGGAACCACCCACGGAACAACTCCGAGCCAATAGCCACCAATCAGAGGTAGGTTGGTAAGCAGCTAGTCTTCCGGGACCCCTCATTCAGGTTGCGTATGGACACGGTATGTCCCCTCGGTTTTCTCTCACTGTGATGTCTCAAAAACACGGCACCTGTTCTTTGGAGTTTGTTTTTTCAAAGGGAAACCAAGAGGAAGCTAACAACTTGGCGAGGTCTCATTTATTTTTGGCCGCAACCACGTGTCCCCTTTTAGATTGAAGCATCACTTCTCTAGAAGCCATGGTTATGAACAACAACCCTTTTGGTTTGAGACATCCCTGTTCCACCCTTCAAGGGCGCTTTGGGAAAGCAGTATTTCTCTGATTGTTTTTCACGACTTCTTTGCAAGGCCAATGCAGGGTCTTTGTGGCCTGTTCTTTCAAATTATCAGTCCCGTTTGGGATCAAAACGCTGAAAGGGACCAGGCCATAGGGTTTACAGATGACAATAAGGTGCAACCAAGGCCTTAGGCTAGAACCAAGCTGCCATCCTGACTCGTACAACTTGGTGACAAACACCAACCGCTGCTTTCACAAATGCGTTGTTTGACCAGATTTGTCCTAGGCACTGCGCAAATCAAAGTCATCAACGTTAGGTCCAAAGGAATGTATTTGCAACTCCTGGCAGTGCAAGGTGCAACCATTTGTTGTGAATGGCTCAGACTTCGGAATCGCAGACCCGATCGAAGCACCCAAGAGGGGCGTCTTGCGTGCCAAGGTGAACAAGAAGACCATTCGATGCGCCGGGCGCTCGAGGGAGTTTGCGAGTGGCTTTGGTCTTTGCTGGGCCAGCGATTGGTACCGTCGGAATTACACCTTTGCCCGTGCTGGCAACAAGTCACATCCTGGGTTCAGGCTTGATCAATGCGCAAGTCTAGATGTCGATTTTGCAAGTGGGGTATCCGCTTCATAAAAGCAGTTGAGCAACCAACCAACACAGAATCCGATTGAGGGGGTTGAGCTGCCGCATCCATGGATGGCAGGGAGAGCCAGCTTGCTGTCGCTCGAAAGGTAACAACCACGGACAACAACACCATCCAGGCAAGGGGCTGGGCATCTTCGCTCCGCATGCCCTCATGGATTGCTTCCTTTTGTTTGTGCCGATCGGCGGGTTGTTGGCAAGCGTCGCTTTACCTATCGCCCCACCTACACTTGCACTCCTGCAGTGTAGCGGTGAGGCCCGTTTTTTTCTCGTGTAGTTATGTCACGTCTCCCAAGAATAGTCAAGATGGACCTCTGAAGTTGACACATTGTTGCTAGCTGGGTCGTAAGATCAAGCAAGCCAAGGAGAAGCCAAAGGAAGGAAACCTTTGTTTGGGTCCCCAAGTTTCGACACATGGCAAAGTGGGCGTGTCTTAAGTGGGGACCCCTCGAAATGATGGTTTTAACACCCATCAAAAAAGGGGGGGTACCCTGCAACTAAAGACACCCAGGTCTGAAGGACCCACACGAAGTCATGTATTGTTCATCTCGGTACACGGGGGTAGAATCCAAGAGGGCCATACCGTGGGGATTCTGAAAGGAGTCCATTGCTTGCTCCTATACGATTGCCAGGGACCCTTTTGTTGCTGGGTGTGGGTTGGTTCATGTTTTTTTGAGGCACCCCAAAACTCTTCGGCAAATATGATGTTACGGATTGGCACCACGTTTGTGTCCCTGTGTCCCGCGGCGGCTTTATCAGATGTTTGCCGGCCAATTGGTCGAGCCGCGCGATTTATTTTTAGCTGCCCGGATGTGTTTGCACTATGCTTTGGCGAGCTCGTCACTCAGGAAAGGATTCTTCCTTCGTGGGTACAGCGTTCCTTGGAATGGAATTCTGCAAAGCTTAACATCACGTTTCTCAAGAAATTGGTGGAAAAAACGGAGGTACTCTGAAAGCAATCCGCTGGCTTGATGTTTTTGGGCTCTTTGTGTGGAACTCTTTTGTCAGGCCCCAAACTGGTGGTTGAAATTGGACCTCCCATAGCCTCCAAACCACGAATCCAAACGGGAATCGTCTAATCTTTCCCACTGCGATCGCGATTGATCAGGTCCCCTGACCGCTCATGTTCAAGTCGCCCAATTGGCCAGCTTGACTCTTCGCAACACCCCCCGCCACACCTCCACCACCCCACACACCCCACACACCCAGGGCTCCCCATGTTTCGCTTAAACATCACCTTTCCGGCACAGCTCAGGTGAGCTCTTGGAGGTGATATTTGGAAACATTATCTAGTAACATCTAGGGTCACGGCACACCACGTATCCCACACACACACACACCCACCCCACGTGAGCCACAATCAAAACCCGGGTAGATGAAGGTTAGTAAGGGGCAGTCCCAGCCAGAAATAGTTGCGGCCGCCTTCTTAATTCTTGAAGCATGGGTCTGGGCTTGGACCATTTTACTACCGGGTTTTGATTGTGACTCACGTGACCACAGGCGCTGTTCAAGCTCCTGGACTGCTACTTCGTGGCCTTCCGCCCCAACGAGCTGAAGCCTGCGAACACCTTCAAGGAGGCCATCGCAGAGCTGCCCAGCCGCACGCAACGCACCCGCGAGCGGCGGCGAGTCGGGCGAGTCGGGGCGTTTTTTTCTTCTTCTTTTTTTTCCCCTGTGGAAGGCGGAAAATAACAATTTGCCTTGTAGGGGCTAGGGACCTCCAATTCCTGTTTGGGGTTTACTCCTTCCCTTCCAGTGGGGGGGAATACTTGGCGGAAAGGTGTTCCAGGTCCAAGTAATCATGGTTGTTGTTGGGAAACATTTTGCATTTTTGCTTATTGTGGTTTAGAGGGAAATTCCCACTCAACTGCTAAAATGTAATTGTTTGCTCCCCTTCCAACCTCAACCAAGTAATAGTCCAGCACTTCAATACGCAGCGTTGATGCTCAAGTTGTTGCTTACCCGCAAGGGAGTTGTCCCATCTAAGATCCATCTACGTTCATCCAACGACGGATGCATTTCCACGAGCCGTAAGACCCGCAAAAACTCGGTCCATTACAGTGGCACCCTCAAGCTTATCTTCTAAGAATGTGGCCAGCCCCCCAAAAGTAATTTGAATACCCCTCAACATGTACACTTTAATTTCAGCGCTTTGCGGGTGAGCCGTTTGGGGCTTGAGGCGCCTGAACGGAGAAGACAACGCCCCATCTTTGGCTTCAGCCAACGACTTCTCTAGGCCATGCGCCCCCTTCACGGGTGCGTGAACTGTTCAAAGTTGATTAAGGGGATTCTACAGTAAACAAGCCTTTGGTCACCATCTATGCTGCCGGATGTTGTCTAATGTCACTCTGCGCCACTTCAGACATGGTTGGGCCTCCTGTTTGCTACGGTTCAGTTGCCGCCATGTCCTGCCAAAGCGGGGCGCAACTTTTCGTAACCAAAGTGGCGTCCAGCGGCTGGCATGACTTGGGCACATCACGCGAATTGTCTGTTGGCTCGTGGGAGGATTGCGCTTTCCGCCCTTGTTTCAGCCACTGTCTGACTCAGTTGTTCAAAGCCGACCTTTTGACCTTTTGGTTTTCCCTTGTTGGTCTATATTTGGTAGAGGTCCCAAAAGGTTAACCTTTTATAAACAGGTCCTTTGGGCAACTGAGCTGAGTGCACATTTCAGCTGCTGACATCTGAGGTTCGTCCGCGCCTCAAGAAAACCGCACGTGCGGCTTCTGCGGGCGTCGCTTCCCGAAATAGTGGCCGCCATAGGTTGGAACGGCCGGGGCGGTTCCTGAAAAGCAACATACTTCGGGAGCTGCGCTTGTTTTGTTTTGTTGACTTCTCTTCAAACCCATGTTGACTTGTTGAGCCACTGATGACACCTCAGGTAGTGCAAGTGTTTCTTGCTATAGCCAGATTAGCGCCGGCTCCGGATCATTTCTGCGGAATCGAATGTATTCTTGATTGCCCAGCAAAGAATGCTGCCCAGCAAGGTACTAGTCAGATGAGAAAACCAACTCAAAAAGGGTTTTTGCTTTCTTCGTTTCTGATTCCCTTCAACACCCTCAAAAAGGGCACCCTCGTGGGGAAAAAGAATCCGGGGAGGAGCCAGCGAGACTAAAGGAAGATTAGGAGAGACTAGGAGCACACTACAGGAGACTCGGGGAAGACTACAGGAGACTCAGGGAGGCTACGGAGGAAGGACGTTTGGTCGACTTACCTTAGTCCAGTGATCTTGCCGTTGTTTTGTAGTCTGCCTGTTTGAAATTGCGCCCTGCTTCGTGTTTAAGACGAAGCCTCTCAAAACAGAGGCACCCAAATGGCCTCAACTGGCTGTTGGTACATGAAAGGATGCCAAGGGTCGATTTTATGTAGGGCTTCGACGGGAAGGGCAGGCGATGATTTGTCGGGACCCTCGTTGAGGACTCTTAGTTTGTACGTTTGCTTTTTGGAGTGTGCCCTTTTCAGTGGTAGGGAAGACAACGGGGAACCCACCATTTTGGGGGGCCTATGTTGACACCGAGGAGGGGGATTGCTTGGCATTCATGCCTGACAGGGAATTGTATGGCTTTTCCTCCAACATGGCTACGCTCCATTCCTTGCCAAGGGGGCAAAGGGATTCCCTCCCACCAGTTAACATGGAACCTGACAGGGGGTCCCAAAGATGGTCTTCCAGGACCCCCTGTCAGGTTCCATGATATTTATGGTTTGAATGTTTTCAAAAGAGCTTCTGCGAGCGCCCAGTTGAAATCCAGCCAAAACACCCCGAAATCTGCGACAATTGTTTCGACAATTGTTTCGCAAAACCCTGTGGCCCAAACAATTGTTGCAACAATTGTTGACAAAACCCTGGGGGCCAAAGAATTGTTGCAACAATTGTTTTGACAAAACCCTGGGGGCCAAACAATTGTCGCAACAATTGTTTTGACAAAGCCCTGGGGCCCAAACAATTGTTGCCACAATTGTTTTGACAAAACCCTGGGTCCCAAACAATTGTTGCAACAATTGTTTTGTCAAAACCCTGGGGCCCAAACAATTGTTGCACCAGTTGAACCTGGCAAAACATAGGCATGCAGACAGAACTGCTGCAACCAGTTGTGCAACTCACAGACGCAGCATTTCTTGAAACGTTTTGGTGCTGCAGCGGTTGTTGGACAACTTTGGTGTTGGGCCGGCATGCGATTTCAGTCAGCCGTGTTGCAACTGTTTGGTGCCGCCGTTTGTCAGGCGTCAAGCCTTGCGACTCTTGTAACTTGTAGTTGTAGCCGCCTGGCCTTTTGCAAGCCCCCAGGCGCCTTGAGTGGCCATGGGCCATGGCTTCTTTGATGGACATGGCCCGCATTGCGGCGGCAGCTGCTCAGGCCCCAGCAGCCTTGCGAGCTCCAAGAGCTCGGCTGGGCAAATGGGGAAAACGCATGCGCCGCACAGCGCGAATGCATCAGCTGCGGCGGCATCTGAAGCACAAGGCTGACAGTTTGAGACGTCAGGCCGTAGCTAACAACGCCGGCGGGCGGAGCAGAACCATTGACCACCTGCTGCCCGTCGCAGAAGATGGCCGCAGGGCCAAGCCGTCTGGCAAGGGAGGCTGGAAGAAGTGGACGCCTGAGGCGCTGTTGAGGGCAGCTTTTGCCAGCGAGAATGCGGCGCTTCGCCAAGTTGCGCAAGAAGTTGATGGAGCCAGCGCAGCGCATGCGCGGAGAGCCAGGCTTTTTGTTGCTCAGCTAATCGAGCAAACGCAGCGGGAAGGCATGGACCGTGAGTGCCGCCAGATGGCGCACGCTGCCACTGAGGCTGGACAGGGCCCTCTCTTCCACATTCTAAACATCATGTTCGACGAGACAGAGCTAGATGTCGCCCTGCACGGCCTTGGGCCTGGTACATGGTCCATTTTGGCATCCCACGCGCAGATCAGCGTGCGCGCAGCCGACCAGACCCGAGACTACGACATCGTCCGCCCCCCTCAGGCCTTGCCAAACAAGACTGCGCCCTGCATGTTTGGCGCGCTCTGTCAGAACCTGGGCGGCCTTTGGCCAAGTGAGTTTGCCCAAGCTGCTCGCTTCCCAGTAGTTTTGGTGACTTGTGACCAGTTTAGTGCCAACATACGGCTACTGAAGCACTTGCATGCGTCTTTGCCAGAACATTGTTACCTGCTTCCGAACTTATGCGCCCAACATAGGAATGGCAATGTCGTCGAGAGGGTGACAAAAGCTCTCGGCGTGCTCCCTGGCGCTTTCTGCGTTGCGAAAACTTTGAGCCGAGGGCAGAAAATGAGGAGCCTGATTGCAGCCGTCAAGACAGCCTTGCAAGGAACGCTCATTGTCCTGCCGCAGGAGCCCCCAGGCTTGCAAGCCGAGTGGTTAGCCGGCAGGCAGCACGCTGCCCAGTTTTTGGAGCTCGCCTTTGGCGCAGTTACTGAGAACAAGCGCCGGGCACGGCGGGCCCAGGAGTTCTTGGCCTTCTTCGCCGGGCCCTGGTCAGGACTGACCTGTGGGGGGTGTGTGCATGCAAACGGTCGGGGGTGGTTGGGGGGGGCATGTTCAGGCACACAACTTGCAGTGCAACTAACATGGAAAAGGGGAAATCTCATGGAGAACCTACTGCTGCACTGAAAGTTTCCAGGGCCTGGCTTGTCATTTTTATTCCAGGCCCTGGCCTCATATCTGAACCTTGAGTTTTACACCGGCTCCTGTTATCTGAAATGATTTCCAGGGCCTGGCTTGCTGATTCATGGCTGGCCCTTCTGCATGTTTATTCCAGGCCCTGGCCTCTGATCTAAACCTTGAGTTTTACACTGGGTCCTGGTTTACCTCTGACATGATTTCCAGGGCCTGTAGTTGCTGCTTGCGGTTGTGCCCTTGGTTCATTTCTGCAAGACCAGACAAGACATGAAAGTGGCCTGTGGCCGAGTTGTGATATGGCCTGTGGCCGAGTCTTCGTCGGGAACGCAGGCTGCGCTTGTCCACGGCTTTGCGTGACCGCTTGTTGTTCGTCAGCAGCCGTTTTGCTCAAGTTCACGCGCTAGCCCTGGCGACTCTCAGCCTTGGGTTGCCAGCAATGGCTGACAGTCGCTTCGTGGAGGCCTCCACGTTCGGGCTGGGCAAGTGCTTCCTGCCTGGTGACTTGAGGAGCAGCCAGCTCCGCGGCCTCTGGCCTAGTCCTGAAATGGGTGAGACCGGCTTTGCCGAAGGTCTTGGCATTTTGAAGGACTACTTGGTCACTGACGCGTATGGCGGTGTCAGCGCAGTGCGCTACGCACGAGACGAGTACAACCGGAGGCATGGTCGCTCAAAGAGCGGCAAAGTAGTTCAAGCATGATCGGCTTACCCAGGGCTCAAAGGCCAAAGGCCAAAGGCTACCGGGTAGGGAAGGGGGTCAAAGTACTGTTAGGTCGAAGCCCCCAGCCTGAGCCTGACTGCTTTTGTAAGCCCAAGAACGAAGTGATGTTTGCTTGCTCCATGTTCTCTGTAAACCTTTCAGGAGCCCAATGCACGTCATGCTGGACATCCCAGGGGGCGGCAAGCTGTGGCTTGGAGGACAGGCAGCGCTGACGCCCAATAGCCTCATGCAGAACGAGATCAGTGTTGTCTGGCCTGCTTGCAGGGCGGTTGTAGGTGAGGAGGAGACCTGCTGCGCGCGCTTTTTGGAGCCCGTGGACGGCACGGCCGTTGTCCACAATGACGTGCCCCTGGCCCAGTTGCTCGAGCTTGTGGACGAAGTCATCCGCCTCTTGGTCGTGGAAAAGCGCTCCGTGCTTTCGGTGTGCAGGAACGGTGCCCACAGGTCTGCGACCTTGTTGTGTCTTACTCTTATGAGGCTTTTCGGGTGGACGGCGCAGGAGTGCGAGCGTCACGTGACGCAGCTTCGCAACATCGTCGACATGCGCAGCAGGGCGCCCCCAAGCGCAAGGCGTGTGAACACGGTGCGTCCTGTGGACTGGTTGGCTGAGGTCTCTGACCAAGTTCGGCAAGACCGCCCGGTCTATGATGTTGCCGTGAACCAGATGTGCACCCCTCTTCAGCTGACCCAGAAAGCGCTGAGTCTTGGCTTTGTCAATAGGTGCTTTGTGAGGAAGGTGCGAAAGTTGGAGGCGCCTATGTCAGGCCCAAAGCCTGGCGAGGGCCGCGAGGGTGACGTCACCGAGTCAGGCTGGAAGCACGGTCCTTGTGGGCAGGAAGGAGCGCTCGTCCAGCGGTGATGGCGCGGACACCTCTGAGGCTCCTGCGTCTGATGCTGAGTGCTCCTGGGTGATGGCCGGCGGTGGCAGTCCACAGTCCACGCCTCGTGGATCTACTTGCAGCGTGGACTCCGACATGGCCGCTGAGCTCCGCCAGCGCAAGTTGAACAAGCTGGTGGCAAACCTGAGGCAGTTGGACCAGAAGGTGCTGGCCCTGACAACAGCGCCTGAGGGCTCGGCCAGTGTCAAGGGGCAAGATGGCGAGGCTCAGGGCTCGGCCCCAGTCCAAGAGATGGAGAACCAGAAGGATGCAGCGGCCACGGACGCCAACACCGCCGAGAGGAAGCTGGAGGGGCAAGGCCTGACAGTCTAAACAGTCTAAACTAAACATTCAAACCCTTATTTGCAGGTTTAAGTCACAGTCTGACTGTTGCATAGACTACGCAGTTTGGTAGTTAAGGCCATTCAGTACAGGAAAATCCAGGAAAACCAATGCACGTGCTCATCTGAGCGCGTCGCCCCTTGCAGGCTTGCTGCCGGTGAAGGAGGAGGCTGACTGGGATGACGACAACAGTGCCGAGCAGCAGCAGCCCCAGGAGAAGGAGGAGGAGCGGCAGCAGCGTCAGGCAAGCGACCCTGTGTCAGGTAAGGTCTTGGACCAAGTCCTGAGGTTGCTGGAGACCCAGCAGCTTTCGCAGCAGGCCTTAATCGACAGGCTTGAACAGGAGAAGGTCTCCAAGACATGGGCCAGGGACGCCTTCCAGCACCTGATCACTGGATCGGTCTTGGACTTTGTTGCCCACCTGAGCAGTGTGCCTGACAGGATGCTCCTCGACGCTAGGGACAGCAATGGTTTGACTTTGCTGCACCATGCAGCCCGCATGGGCGTCACCTTGGCAGTGGACACTTGCTTGCAGAAGTGCCCCTTGCTCGCAGACGCCGTCACCAACATGAACGGCAAGCCCGCCAATTGGACAGCTCTCATGGCCTTGATCGACGCCCGGCCGAACAGTTTCCCGGGTGGCAATGACACGCTCTGCCACTTGGCCAGCGTCCTGTGCAACCACATGACGGCCGGCGGTCTTCAGGTGCGATCCCCGTCTGGGGCAACTGCCTTCTCAATGGCAGCCTCCAGAGCCAGCTGCGGGTTGTCAAGGCCCTTTGCTGGGCCTTGTACCACAAGCTGGGCGACTCTGAGCTGGCGTGGTCGCAGGTCCGGCGCGTGATCAATACCCCGTCGGGGCCTCGAGGGGCTGGCTGCGTGGACCAGGCGTTGTCCACCTCGACCAACCTGGCCATGTACTTGAAGAACCAGTGGGGCGGGACAGAGTTGTTGCCCCCGCCAACCACCCCAAAGCGCAGCTGGGGTTGGGGATCGTCTTGGTCCTCCTGGCAGGAAGGGAGGTGGTGAAAGGCGGCTTTCAGCCAAGTCTGTGGCTGCATGGCCTTTTGGCCTTCAACCGCCCTCTGGGCGTTGGCCTGAGGCCTTGTCTCCGGCTCAGCTTGCGCAGCTCACTTTCGCTTGGCCTTCGGCCCAGTCACGCCCCAGCTCCGGGCGCCCAAAACGCAAACCGCAAAACCGACGGAACGCCATTTTGATTTTGTGCTTTTGGTTTATCACTCACGTTGTGTTGTTGGCCCTTCTCTGGTTTAGTCTTGGAGCTGGGGTGTGGCACTCTGGCTGCTTTTCCTGTTTTGCTGGCCCTGCCGACTCAGCTTTGCAGGGTCGCCGCTCGCAAAAATGCTGCAGCCTAGCCACATGTTCTTTGTGTTCAGGCAGCCCTAATTGGCTTTGTAACAGCCATGTCCAGCAAGGGTACCTTGTTTCGTGCGGGCGACACACAGACCACGCAGACGGAGCGTACGCATCGTGCCGGAAGTCCATGACTAAGGGCCACCTCAGCGACCTGGAGTGCCAGCTCCGCCTCAAGAGGTGGATTGTCGCTGGCTTCACCGACCAAGCTTGGGACAAATCCATCGCCCGATCCTTTCACCTTTCAATGGGCGGCCTCAGGCTTGGTCATTTCAGCGAAGGCCATTCCGCTGAAGAGTTGGAGCGGCGGGCTGAGCGCATTCAACATCTTTAGGCCCTAGGCCACGTAGCACTTGCTTTGCAGACTGTGTCTTTCGGCCTAAGGCCGGTAGACGACCCTGCGCGCTGGACCCATGGCAGGAGAAAGAGGCACAGACTGCGCTGCAGGGTTTCTGACAAACGCCACAGGCCACGGGCCACAGGCTGTCAGCCAAAGAGTTGCGGTCAAATTGTTCCGCAGCATTTGTCCGCTACATGTGCTTATTTTGTCGAAATAGTTGTGTTGAAGCCAGTCAATGTTAAACAATTGTCGCAACATTTGCCGAACCATTTGGTCAACAAATTGCCGGGAAACATCTCGACACAACTCCCTCGTTTCTCGACATAACTCCTTCGTTTCTCGACATAACTCCTTCGTTTCTCGACACAACTCTTGTGACAACTTACATAAAAGTTTCATGTGACAATTGTTTTCGGGAATGTTGCAATTGTTCACAACAATTGTTTGAACAAGAAACAATTGTTTCGTTTTGTAACGCATGTTTCTCTACGCAAAACCGTGGTTTCTCTACACAAGCCCCGGCTTTCTCTACGCAATCTGTGTTTTTCTCGACGCATCTTTCGGGGCAGTTCTTTCGGGGCAAGTCTTCGGGCGATTTTGTGCAGCCAGCAAACTTTCGGAACCTGGCCCCTTGGGACTTGTGGGGTGAGGACGGCGGGCAGCCCGGGCGGAGTTTTTCAGCGATTTGCCCTAAGTCGGGGAAACCGCTCACATGCGAGTTTTGCTGACGGCGTGTCCCCGCAGAACCTTGGCCCAGGATAGGCCGGTTTCCTGCTACCGGGCCCCCCTCTGTCGCCATGTTGGACGCAGGGGAGGAGGAAGCCCAGGATGTTGTGCCAGTCGGCCATGATGAGGGGCCAGCCCCCTCAGAGCATTCGGCCATCACAAGCAAGGGCCTCCCCGTCGTGTTCACCATGTCCAGAGCTTGCACCTGCTGCCTGTGCAATGCGAAGTCCACCGATAAGTCGCCTTTGGCGGTGTCATTGGATGACTTGAGTGAAGCGTCTGAGATGGAGGTCAAGCGGCCTTGGGCCAAGTACCGAAAGACTTCAGGGGACATGGGCCCTTGCCGAGTCCCTGAAGGGAAGCTTTGCCTCCCTTGCTTCAACGTGTTTAGGGCCCTAGGCTGGGCGGGTCCATTTTCTCGTGTGTTGTTCCATCTTGCTTTGGGGTTTGCGCGGCCCATGTCAAACTGCAAACCACCCCTTGAAGCGTACGAGTACGAGTTGGCCATTTGAGTTTGAGTTTGAAGCCCTGCGCCCTGTGCCCCTTTTTTCCGATTGAAATCGTGATCGGCTGGGTTGCTGGGCTGCCTTCCTCTGCTCGGCAGGCCTCAACGCCAAATGGCCGTCTTACAGCGCTTACTTCAAGCACGTGTCCCAGAAGCAGCACCAACAAGAACACAAGCAGTTTCTTGGTTCCCTCAAGGAATGGATCAAGCAGCATAACGAAGATCCAGGGAAAGTTCGACTGAAGCGAAAGAGCGACCTCTTGGCGGCCCAGAAGGAGCTTGCTGTGGAGCGCACCGACGGGGGGCGATTTATCGCCCCCAAGAAGAAATTCGTTTTGAGCAGCCACTGGAGCACCAAGCGTTGGGGAGCTTGGGACCAGTCCAAGGAGGTCACTGAAGTCATCAAAGGCCAGTTGCTGAAGGGTGTCTTTGTTTCGGTGGGCCCTGAGGGCGAGTTCGATTTCGAAGACTACAGTGATGTAGCTGTCAAGGAAAGAGTTGTGGAGCATGACTCTAGCAAGCAGGATATCTTTCAGGAGGAAGCCTTTGAGTTGAAGAAGCAGGAAATGACAAAGGCAGTGCAAGCAGGAGCAAAAGCTCGCCAAGCCAGCTCTGTGCAAGGGCCGGACTTGAGCGCAAGCAGCCTTCTGGCTGCCTGCAAGTCAGCGAGCAACGGCTCCGCCTCAGGCGCTGTTCCGGCCGGCGAAGGAGAGAAGAGCGGCTCAAGTGACAGCAGTTCCAGCAGCAGCGAGAGCGAGGAGGACAGCTCTGAAGAAGCAGGTGGCTTGGCAGGTGTGGGTCTTTTGGGCCCATCCTGTACCAAAGCAGCAGCTAAGCCAAAGCCTAAGACGGACGCAGCAGTGTCAGGCACCAAGCCCGCAAAGCCTCCAAAGACTTCCAAGCCTGCGACCTCAGCCGGTCAGTCTCAGACCCCTTCAGCCCCAGGTGTCCCCCTTGCCAGCGGGCCTTCCAAGGCAAAGCCGCCAACGCATGGCAGGGAGAGCAGCCAGTCTATCCAGAGCACGAAGCAGCAGGAGGCCAGCCGCAACATGCTGGTGATAGACGGCCGCGCGACCAGGGCGCGCAAGACTTTGGAGGAGAAGCTGCAGAAAGAAGCGTCTGCCTTTGCTGAGGTCAGCTTGGTCGACCCCCCTTGTGGCCAGGAGGCTGAAAGGCTCAAGGCTTACAAGCAGGATTGCTCCAAACGATCCGCTGCGCTTGGAAAGGTCGTGCGGGGCTGTCGGGATAACATCCGGCGTGCCAACCAAAGCTCCAACAAAGACAACTTGCAGGACTTGGTTGAGGCCTTGGAAGGACTGGAAGCATCGGCCACTGCAACTCAACGGCTATTGGCCCTTGTGTGTGTGGCCAACCCAGAGCCGGACGCATACATCACAGCCTTTGACGCGTGGAACGAGGCAATGGAGGGCTTTCAGCCGTGTTTGCAGTCTTTGGGCCTCCCTGCCAGGATCCTTGGGCCTGGCTTCCACTTGGCTTGCTTGTTGGCAAGGGCCAGCCAATCTTTGCTGTACAGTGACCACGGGGCCTTCTGCCAGCAGTTGCAAGCCACGTGCCCTGAGGCACGGGCGCTGGTTGCCGCCTTGGGCAAGCAGCAAGCAGAGGAGCTGGTCACAGTTCAAGTTGAGCAGCGTGTGCTCGGCGCGTTGCGCAACATCGCATCAGAGGAGGTTGTCGCCTTTGAAGCTGACAAAGGGCGCTCTGCCCAGAAGCCAACCTTGGAGGAGGCAACTGCCTTGGTAACGGCTGTGCTGGAAGCCTGTAAGGAGCCTGACTTCTTGGCCCGCGAGCTCCAATCCGCGCTTGGGAAGGCCAAGGTATTGCTTGAACAGACCGACTTGCTGGCGTTGAAGGAGCAGCTCGAGGTGCTGGACAATGTGAAAGAAACAGGCAAGGTTCAAGACCAGCCTGCGTTGTTGAGGTTCTTTTGCCAGCACGAAATGGGCGTTAGCTTGACAGCTGTGGCAGCAAGGCGCATCTCGACCAGCGGTGAGGAGACTGCCTTTAAGGAGGCCTGTGGCCGAGTTTCGGAGCTCTTGGGCAAACTGGCAAACGCGTTGACCTTTTCTGCTGCCACCAGGACCGCCAGCCTAGGCGCAGAGTTCTTGGACGAGTTGGTCCTGCCTGCGGGCAAGGCCTTGGCTGAGGTCAAGAAATGCCCCTTTGCGGCGGACGCTTGCAGCAAGAAGAGCAAGAAGCCGGAAGCTTCCAAAGCAGCAGAGGAGCTGGCCACAATGGAGCGCCACCTGAAGGACACAGCCTCGCAGCTGGCGCGAATTGAGTTGCAGGCGCGGCTCTACGAACAGCTGTTTCTCGGCTGCAACGTAGTGGGCAGCGGCTGTGGCAAGACTACTGTTTCCCTGACTGCTGTTTCCCGGCGCCCCTTTGCCCCGTGTAATTCGGAACACGGTCCCATTTCAGACCCACTTTTGAGTTGGGTAGAGCAGGTGTGTCGAAAACATTGGGGCGTTCCCTCTGGGTGTGTTTGGATGGCTGCACACGGCTCCTTTCTCTTGCTACAAAGGGCTACTGGTTGCACGTGGGGCCTTCGGTTGTAGTTGTTCCACGCTGTTTTTGGCCCGACAAGAAAGCCCAGGGTGGATGAACAGGAAGAGGCGCACGTAGGCCACACATGGCAAGGTGACCAGGTCAACGTTGGGGTTGGCAGTGCCAAAGGGTCACGAGCCAGAAGCTACAACATGAAATCTCATTGCCATGTCACCAAACCTTACACTCACACAACACAGGCAGGCCACGATGGCTTTCCGGGCGTGGGTTTCCAAACCGCCTTCCAGGCCGGCTAGGCCCACGCAACGCATCCCACCTAAGGAACGCAGTGGCCTACGCGCTGGAGCACAACTGCCAGATCGAGTCGGATGGCGAGATGTCCATCATCAATTTGGATGACGTGGAGAACGGGCTTCGAGCCACGTCCTGTGTGGAGCATCCGGCTTGGGCGTTCGTACCAGGTGATTTGCCATGGCGGGACGAGTACCGCGCCCTTTCCAAGATTCTGGTGGAGGTGTCCCGTTTTTCCCTACACAGGCAGCCCTCGTTCCAGCATGTGCCGCCCATTGCCGTGGAGGCTCCGGCCTTGCATGCCTGGTCCACTGAGATGATGCCAAAACTGGAGAGGTGGGTCAGTGCCTCAGGGCTGTTGGAGAAAACGGAGAAGCTTCTGCTGCAGCCAGTCAGGGCAGAGCTTGCCAGTTTGTTCTCTGTTGGCTTGGAGAGCGTTGCCCCGGTGGTTTCGCAGTGTGTGCAGAGCTTACTTGGCGCTGGGCTGTCCAGCAACATGGCGGCAGAGCTCCTCAGCCGGGTCCCAAAGACCCACAAACTGCGCGACTTGGTGACGGCGTTTTTGGAGGCGGGGGACAGCCGTTCGGTCCATGCCTTTGACCGTTAGAGCTTTATTGCACATTGTTCACTTCGTCGTGAAAAAACAGTTGGTGCCTTCCGGGCGGGTGTGACTCTCTTGTTTGCGGCAACGGTCAAGTTTCATTGGCTGTAGGGGCTTTGTCGCGTTTGTTTGCTGACTCTTCTTGCGCAGGTGGCAAAGCATGGCCCGCACGGGGCTGGCCAGAAGACCAACGACGAGTTGAGAGGCTTCGCCAAGAAACTCTGCTGCTTGTCTGAGAAGCTTTGCGTTGCTGTCAAGGAAGCGGAGGACAGCGCCGCCGACCCCGCCTTCAAGCAGGACTTGGAGAAGACGAGAATTGCTTCGGAAGAGGCAATTCAGCATTTCCAGCAGCGGCTAACTTTGCACAGGGAGCTCCTCACCAAAAAGGCGCAGAGTGCCGCCAAAACCTTGAAGATCGCAAAATGCAACTTGGACAAGTTGCTGGGCAGCCTGCCAACACCAAGCCTCACTGAGGAAGCAGCCTACAGAGCCCACGGTGTGAAGCACGTAGCGGAACTGGCAAAACAGTCGACCGCCATGGAGGCCGAGCTGTCGCAGTTGCGCGTGCCGCAGGATATCTTGAAGGTCTTGGACCCTGTTGTGTTTGGCAAGCAAGCGGCGCAAGGGCCTGTGAACGTTCTGGAGCTGGAAGGCTTGCCCG
Source organism: Effrenium voratum (assembly GCA_963377175.1). Classification (NCBI taxonomy): domain Eukaryota; class Dinophyceae; order Suessiales; family Symbiodiniaceae; genus Effrenium; species Effrenium voratum. Next base: position 1,827,667 of record CAUJNA010001112.1, read on the forward strand.
TGGAATTTTCGGACAACTGCAGCCTTACAGCAAGAATTGCAGGTTTCCACGTCACCCTGATTGCAGGCCTGTGTCTGCTGCGCAACCCGATCCTTGGCACCACTTCTGACGACGGCAAGGCATTGCTCAAGGAGCTGAGGCCTGTGGCCGAGTCTTTGGAGGCCCGCCTTCTTGCTTTCGAGGCTGAAAAGGAAGGCTTCAACCAACACACGCGAGACACTACCGCCCCGTTGCTGGAGTTTGCTAAGAGCGCTGCCGCAGAAGTAGCAGCAGCTCTGCACACCCAGGACCAAGGCACCAAAGGCCCGGCAAAGAAGAAGGCCAAGACTGACGTCGCAGCCGGCTTTGAGAAGGAACCAGGCAGCAAGCAAAAGCCTGGCGGCGCATGCAGCGGCCTGCCAGCGCCTGAGGGAGCGGTCGCAGCGGCAGCTTCAGAAAAGGCAGCGGCAGAGGAGTGCAAGAACAGTGGCGACGAAAAAGCGGAGCAGAAGAATAAAAAGGAGAAGAAGGAAAAGAAGGACAAGAAGCGCAAGAAGGACGCAGACAAGGAGAAGAAGGACGCGGTCGACAAAGACAAGAAAAAAAAGAAGGACAAGGAGGAGGGCAAGACAGACAAGAAGAAACAAGCCAAGGAACGCAAAGGAGACCCGGAGGAGACAGCCGCTGACAAGGCGCCTGTGGCAGCAGCCACCGCCGGCCCCAAGTCCAAGGCAGAGGCCAAGGCCAAGGCCAAGGCAAAGGCCACGGCCAAGGCAGGTGCCGCCAGGAAGAGGAAAGCCGGCTAAGCCGTGGTCACGCCCTGTTCTACTTCTGACGCGCCCAGTAGCGTAGCCCTAGAGTTCCTGAAAGAGTGCGCAGGCAGTGCAAAACGGTAGTCGGCCGCTGCGTGCTTGGCTAGCTAGGCTTGGGTCTCAACGCTGGGTAGTGGCAGTTTTGGGGTCCCAACAACGCATACGCCCAAGGTGCGCAAGGTTCGGGCTTTCTAGGGCTTGGGGCAGCCCAGGGTTTTGTTTGACGGTGAAACCGCTAAGGGTGAGAGGGCGTCTCCTTACGGTTGGTTTGTTGGCTTCTGCGCAAGTTTGTAACCCACGCACTTTGTTCCGCTGCTTTGCTTCAGGTGTGGCTCGCGCGTTCTCTGTAGTCTTAGTCTTCAGGCTTTGTCGGTCTAGTAGGGCGGGCCGGTAGCTTTCATGGCTGAGCTGCCTGAAGCTCAGGCACCCAAACGGGCCCGCACCTTGAAGCAGCAGAAGTCCGAGTCGTTGAACATAGACCAGCAGGCTGCGGCTTTCAGCCGGGTGTTGGATGCAGAAGGCCTGGTAGATGGCACTTTGTTGCCACAGCTGGCTCGGGAGAACCTTGCGGGCTTTGCCCAAGTCTTGCAGCAAGAGAGCGCGCCGAGGCCGGACAAGGTAACTTTGACCTGGGCATCTGCGTGCTCAGGTACTGAGGGCGCCTTTTACGTTGCGATGGCCATCAACGCTGCCCTTGGCCGTGCGCGCGCCAAGACATCGCTGCAGCATGTCTTCTCATGCGAGGCAAATAAAGACAAGCAGCGATGGATCTCTGCAGTCTTGTCAGCCGGCAAGGCAAGCTGGGCAGGGCTTGATGACTTTGAGCCAGATGCGGGTTGCTCTGACGGGGAGACGTCCCGCTCCGATGCCACCACAATGGGGCTGCCAGGCGCTGACCTGGACTCCGACCCAGATTGGTGGGCCGGTGATGCTTGCATCTTCGCAGACATCGGGCAGCTTGGTGAGGCAGCCGGGCACTGCGTGGTGCATGACAAAGACTGCCCCATTCCCCGGGTGGACATCTTTGTTGTTGGAACGTCTTGCAAGGACTTAAGCAGGGCAAACCCCTCGAAAGACAACACCAAGTTGGTCTTAGACCAAGTCAGCAGCCGAGGGGGCTCGGCCCAAACGTTTCAAGGGTTCGTGGCATATGTGAGGCAGCACGGCCCCAGCATGATCGTCTACGAGAACGTGGACTCAATCGACGACGCCATCCCGCAGTCCCAGCAGAACAACCTCCAGCACCTCATGGAGACCATGGCGAACACAGGGTATTCTGGCCAGAAGCTTCTTGTGGACTCCAACCAGTTTGGCTTGCCCGCGAGGCGCCGCCGACTCTACGTCGTGTTTGTCAAGGTCACGAACTGCGTCTTTAGTTTCAGCAGCCGGCCGCTGGAGGCTTGTTTTGACTCGCTTCGCTCCTGCGTCGCGTCGTGCGTGCGCTCAGCCCCGTGTGCAAGCAAGGTTCTCTTGCCCTGGGACGATGAGGATGTCAAGCAGTTCCTCATTGCGCGGCAAGACAAGGCCCTGAAGAGCGCGGGCCGCTCTCAGAGCAACAGTGCAGGGAGCGCGTGGATTGAGCAGCACATGCGCTACTCAGAGAGCGCTGGCGTGCGGTGGGGCCAGCCTGTTCCTGCGGACCTTGCCTGCAACGACTGGTTTGACACCCTCACAGACCGAGAAAAAGACTCATTGCTGCTGAGCAGGCATCAGGCGCCTTCGGCGGGGTTTCGGAATCTCAGCCAGTCAGTTGGCCGAGTCCACTCGCAAAGCTGGAGCCCAGATTCCGGCAAGCACGTGGCCCCAACGATGTTGCCCGGGCAGCTTTTGTTTGTGGAGCTTACCAGGCCTGCTCGGGTGCTTTTGGGCCAGGAGGCGCTTATCATGCAAGGTTTTCCAGCCCGCAGGCTTTTAGCCGAGTTGCGCCACGAGATCGACGCTTCGCATGGCCAATCGCAGCGCAAGTGGCTCACAGAAAGCCTCATGACGGACCTCGCTGGCAACGCGATGTCCCTACCAGTGCTGCTGGCCATTTGGCAGGCAGCGCTTGCAGCCTTCGTCCTTCGCGAGCCCAGCGCCCCAGTCACGCAGGCGGATGTCCATGCCACCTTGGCAGCCCTCCGCGTTGTGCAAGGAGGCAGGCCTATGCCGTGAGCCGGTCTCTGACCTAGTCGGCAACATCTACGCCACCCGACCCCGGGACAGAGATGCAGTTAGCCTCAGTTAGCCTAGCCAGGCCACAGAGCCTTGGCAGCCAACAAGTGCCTTTGGAGTCCAAAACAGCAGCTGCGGCGCGAGCTGACAAAGCGGCGTAGCTCAGCCACCCCCAACCTCAGCCCCAGCGTCGATGCTTTTTTCTTGCAGCGCACTAGCGCAAGGATTGCTTACAATTGTGTTGCATGTCCGCGTCGTATAATAAAGCAATTGTCAAACAATTGCCGCAACAACTGTTTTGCATGCCCGTGTTTCAGACAATTGTTGCAGCAATTGTTTTGCACACCCGTGTTTTGTCAAACAACTGTTGCGACAATTGTTTTGCACATCCGTGTTTGTCAAACAATTGCTGCGACAACTGTTTTGCTTACCGTGTTTTGTCAAACATTTGTTGCAACAATTGTTTCGCGCGCCCGCGTTTTGTCAAACATTTGTTGCAGCAATTGTTTTGCGTGCCCGTGTATTCTCAAACAATTGTTGCGACAATTGTTTTGGTAAAAGAATCGTCGAAACAATCGTCGAAACAATCGCCGTGGATTTTGACCCCCTCGGAAATGGTCAAACCTACGAAGCCTTTTGAAAACATTCAATTTATGGTTTATACAGCTCGGACACCCCCCCCCCCCCCCCCGGCCTCGCTTGGCGGTCCCCTTCAAGGCAAACTTGCCTCGGAAACCGTGGCAACCCACCTGCAAATTAATCAACTTCTTCGGTGTTTTTTAGGGAAATCCGCAAATTCATCCACTTCTTCGTTGTTTTTTGAGGAAATCCGCAAATTCTTCAACTTCTTCGGTTTGTTTCGTGACCCATGTGACCCCTGGATCCGCTTCAGGTGCCGAACCTGGTGCCCCTCTTCTTCTTCTGCCTGGTCTGGTCCGTGGGCGCCACCTGCGACTCCAAGAGCCGCAAGGGCTTCAGCGACCTCGCCGGGCAGCCCGGGGATCCGGGGAGGGAGGGGCGGTCGAAGCCGAGGCCTGGCAGAGAAAAACATGACGGGGCAGTGGGGTCAACTGTGGAGGGAGGGAGGGAGGGAGGGAGGGAGGGAGGGAGGGATGGAGGGAGGAAACGCAGGGTGTCCACTTGTGGCTGCTATCTTTGGTCGGATGGCATTCATTATTTAACACCCAACTTGCAGCCTTTAGCACTGAAGTGACCATAATGAAAACAGACACTGTGTGCAGTGGGGTCAACTTTGGTTAATTGCTATCTTTGGTTGGATGCGGACAAAATCCGGTGGCTTAACCTTCGTTTTGTAATGAGAGTGCGCGTTCCCGCTGCCGCCATCCAGTTGTGTGTCCATTCCATATGCAAGACTTTCTACCAGTAGTTGGGCCAAAACCACACCACATACATGGGGCGAATCAAGAGGTGCCATGGCCTCCATTTGGAGCAAGCAGGGCTTATCCACGCACCACTTGGATGCGTACTCCTGCCTGAGAAGTGTCCTTGATGCAATAAACCATAAGCTTCTGTCTCTGGATATCCCAACTGTCGGGCCAGAGTCTATGTGGCTTTTGTAGAACAAATTGGTCTCAACAACTGCGGCTGCAACGCAACAACCCCCCGCCCGGCACTGCCCCCCCTTTGCACCCGGCCCAAACCTTCCCTTGCTCCCCTTCCTCCCCTTCCCCCCAGCCCAAACCTTCCCCCCCGCCCCTTCCCCCCCCCTTCCCCCACCCGCAGAGGTCTGGGCCACGGTCAACGAAGACCTCCGGGGGCCGGTGGAAGAGCTCTTGGCCAAGGCCTTCCTCACAGCCCACGCCTCAGATACGAACCAGTCGACGAGCCGTCGGAGGGTCGGAACACCCGCGCCTCTTGTGGGACTTGGCACGCTGGAACAGGTTGAACCGGCGAATCCTTCGGGTTCCTTCGTCTTTTGCTTTCTGTAGAAGAAAAGTTGTTTCTAGTTAGTTACCTTTTTTTTATTGAAAGTTGATTTTAGTTGGTGTAGTGGGGGGGAGGTTGTCCATTCATTTAAGCCACTAAAAGTTAAACTGTTCGCAGGGGATTTGAGGACAGCCCAGTTGAATAATCCGGCCTTTCAGTCCCAAGTGAGCAGCACGGACGGGTCACATTCTCCCAACCGAGATGCACTTTCGCAATTCGACTCGGCCAAAATTTCAAAAACTCGCGTCAGCCATCTGATCCTCCAAACTCCCAGGGCTTGGGCTCGCGCTTCTGAAGCGCGCCGCGCGTCAGCGGCGCTCAGCGCTTCAGGCGCCGCCCTTGCAAGAGAACGTGGAGTTCCCAGGTTTGGAGCCAGGGGAGAATCTCTACGACTACTTCTACGACCAGGACGAAGTGATTGGATTCATCCAACGACTTCCTGGTGATAATCCTTCGCCCGAAATATCTTTGCTGTTTCTGGCTTTTTGAGGTCTGGGGTTCGGGGTTTCTGGGGTTGTGGGGATTTGGGATTCTGGGATTCTGGGGTGCTGGGGTGCTGGTTCGGGCTGAAGCTCTGGGTGACTTCTGTGAGCAACAGCTCCCAGAGCAGTGGGCCAAAGGGGGAGCGCAAGTCATTGCCATGGCTTGGGAACCGCATGGCCGTGTCCCTTCGGGATGTTGACCACCGACCATCGCAGGGCCCCAGATGAAAGAACCAACCTGGCCACGCATGGGGGGTGCCACCTCAACGTTGTGCCAGGCCAAGGATAATACAAACACAGAATGGGGTGAAACCAACAGTGGACCAAAAGAGGTACCATCCACCATCCCCAGAACCCCAGAACCCCAGAAAAGAACCAAGAACCCGCTTCATGGGAATCGCCGCCAGGAGAAGCGGCAGTTTGTGCCGTGGATGACCACCATCCCTACCTTCGAGGCACGTCGGAAAAGCAGGTCTTGGGATCTTTTTTTTTGGCGTATGGGGAGTTTTGGAATGCCGCTGGTGAGGGTGGTTTTAAAGGGAAGCACAACCAGGTGCCCCAGCTAGGTGCCCTTTTTACCGTTTCTTTTTTGGTTGGGAGGGTTCCCCTACTACTATCCTCTCTACTGGAGGACCTAGACAATCATTAGTTGTTTGTTTGCGGGAGGAGGGAGGGGAATCCCTTTTGACATACACCCCGAAGAGTGGACACATGCCCCTCGTTGATGCCGGTTCCTTCGTTCCCAAGTTTGCGATACGCTTTTATGGGTGCCCCCGATCCACGTTGCCATGGCGCCCGTGGGGGGCTGGTTTGGACCATTTGTGTCCAAAAGGCTTCTTTGGTGGGCCACGTGGTGCCCAAATTCACCTGGTGTATTTGGGGGAGAGCGGGGGAGAGCCAGGTTTGGAAAACATGTGTTTGTTGGGTTTGACTGAGCAGCACGACTGGCGACTCCGAACCTGCAAAGGGCAACCATGATATACACAAACCAACCAGGATGTGGTGGATGGGAGAGTCGGAGGGGGTGTTCCCGGGGAAGACGCACATCCGCAATACAGGAAAGCAACTAGATGCCCAAACGCAGCTTTGACGTCGACCCCAAACTTGACCCTGTTGGTTCCCCTGTTGGTATATGTTGAGTCATGATCCCAGGGTCCAAAAGGTGAATGTTGACCCCATGTTAATCAACACCAGTTTATCAATAGTGGGTGTTTCACCTGGGTTTAACGGTTGGATTCAGGCCACTTTTGGAGGGCCAGCACCACCCCCCTATCAAAATAAACTGGTTGGTCGATGAATATGGGGTCAACAACACCGTATTTGCCTGAGGCACTCCTGCGATTCATAGGCACCCTGGTCTGAGTTTGAGTGTCATTCTTTCAGAAGAAGCGTAGCAGGCTTGAAGCATTGAAGGAGTCATGGCAATGGGGTCCAGAAGGGTATGGTGTGTGTTTTTGCCGGGGGCTTTCAATCAGTTGGCCTGGAATCGTTTGCTCGGTGTGTCCTTTATCCTTCTTTTTCCCACACAGGTTACCCTTTATTTCCGGTTCCTCTGGTTCCTTTTTAGGGGAATACCGATGGCACTGGTTTAGATGGGGTTTCATCCGTTTACCAGGGAAACTCATCCATTTTCTCCAAAAGGCCACCTATGGAGGTTACCCTTTTTATGTCTGGTTCTTATAGATGTTGCTGTGCTTTTGTAGTCGGCCACCCCCAAACTCCGTAAAGGTCGCGCACTCAGTGCTCAGAGAACCGGAGTTCGTTCGCTCGTTCGTTCCTCGGTGGCTCCCAGCCATCCGGTTCCTTAGCTTTTTAGCCTTTTAGTGTTTAGTGGCAGTTTCCGAATTTAACCCACCAACAGTGATTTTCACTTTTAGCGGGGGATCTGAGGACAGCTCAGTTAAATTTGGCCACCAAAAGCTTCCCCAGAATTAGCTCCCCTTTTTTTTTTGCTTTTTTGGGGGTCCCTTTGTTCTCCACTCACCAGGCAAAGTCTGAAAACGGGCCCAGGTTCTTCTGGTTCCCTTAAACCAAACAACCGACCGCCAGACGTCCGACCCCAGGTGCCGCGAGCTTCCAAGTACGAGGAGATCGTGGTACCCTCCGTGGACTCGGCTCCTCGTTGCCATTTTTTTTTCGCCAGGGGTGGTGGGCCTCCAGGGTGTCCTTTGTGGGTTGGTTTGGCGGAAAAATAGGTAGTAGTTGGTGTTTTTTCTTGGGGGGTGGTTGCTTTTTGGTTGGCTTTTGGTTGCTTTTTGGTTGGCTTTTGGTTGGTTTTTGCGTGGTTTCTGGGTGGCTTTTGGTTGGTTTTTGGTTGGTTTTTGGTTGGTTTTTGGTTGGTTGTTGGTTGGTTTTTGGTTGGCTTTTGGTTGGCTTTTGGGTGGTTTTTTGGTTTGCGGGTTTGTTCTTTTTGGTTGGTTGGTTTGGCCCTGGTTGACCTGGCGGTTCATTGGAAAGCCAAATTATTGTTGTATCACAGAAGTGGATTCCATTTCCCACGGCTCTGGACAAAGCTGTGGGTTTGCCAAGCCGGTTTTGAGGCCTTTTGGCAGGGTTCCAGGTTTGAGAAGCTAGGCTTCAACCCAGGGGTGGTTCATCTGCCCTAAAGGTTTGTTTGCTTGCGTCACTGGATTTTGTTCGAAGCGGCCAAGCCGGCCTTTCTGGGGCCTTGTTTGAGTTGGGAAGGGCCCTTTTAGAGGCAGCTTTGATGGGGGTCCCGGGATGTTTTTCTCCTGAAGGAACCCTCTGGTGGGTTTCAGCCCTGCAAAACTAGTTTCCGCAAATTTGCGAGTTTTACCACGTCCGCCGTGCTTTCAGAAGGAGAGAAGAAGATGCAGCCCAACTGTTTATGTGTATTCATCAATCGGGGCCTCCCACTGGGCAAACGTGAAGAGAACGGGCAGACAGGCATCACTGACTGACATGCCCTCCCCCAAATGGACCACATGGCGGCTTTGGGACCTTGGCTGATCCCAAAAGGCACACATGTTCCGTTGAAACCCCTCCAGCCGAGGTGCAAACCTGCTAATCTGAATCCTGGCCAATCCGGCACCGAGGTTTGCCGCGTTTCCCTGGGCTTGCTTCTGTTGGGCATACTGCGGATCTTTTGACAAATGCATATATGCATAGAGATACGTATATGTGTTTTATGTACACATGCATATCTTCATTCACGTGTGTATTCGCGATCCATTGATTTGATTTGCTTGTTAGTTGGCGCATGGAGACGTCGTATGGTGCCAGCAGCCTCTTCTCCCCTTCAGCCGTCATTGCCAGACTCACCTTCCCTTTGTGCGTTCGTTCATGTTTCCTCTTCTCCGCATCCGGGTCTAAGTCGACTCGTCTCCTTTTCTCCGCCTCAAGCAGCTCAGCGACTTGTTTGGGGGGTCCAACAGTCCAACATCCACTCAGTCGACTCACTCGCCTCACTCGACTCGACTCGCTCGAATAAAGCTTGGTCGACTCATGTCGACTCACTCGACTCGCTCGACGAACTCAACTCGCTCGACTCACTCGACTAACTCAACTAACTCAACTCGCTCGACTGACTCAACTCGCTCGACTGACTCAACTCGCTCGACTGACTCAACTCGCTCGACTCACTCCACTCGCTGGGATAAAGTCCTCTGCGAGGTGCGGTTGGTCTACATCTTTCAGCTCCTGGTGCTGAACGACAAGCACGTGCTGTGCCCCGGGCCCCTCGGAGCGGGGCATGAGGGGAACAGGTGTGGGGAATGAAGCGGGTGGCTCTTTTCGGGGTCATTCCATTTCTCATGCTGAGACCCAGGAAGATGTAGAAGCAACCAGTTCCCAAATGCCTTATTATTGGAGTTTTTTTTATTTGCTGGCCAAAAGGGGCTTTCAAGGCCAGTGGGAATACCCGCTGAGGCATTTTGCGAGCACACAACATGCCGAATCTTTTGGGCAGCCCGCCCTTTCTTGTGATGAGGCCACTTGGGTATGGGGTCAAAATTGAACCACCCACCAGGGTTCATCCTTCTTCTGTGACACATGGCTGTTGTTGGAAAGCATTTCACATCTTTGCTTATTGCGGTTTAGTGGTTGAAATCCCCGCTTAACTGCTAAGATTTGAGAAGTTTTGCTCCCCAAACCCAACCTCAACCGAGGACAAGAGAGGCCTTTTGGTCTGCAAAAGTCGTCGTTTTCCCAGGCCGACCGGCACCGGGAAGAGTGTGAACATCTCCCTCTGGTTGCAGAAGCAGGCGGGCTTTGCGAGACGGCGGGCGATGCGGGCAGAGGATTCATTTGGCACGCTTCACCTCACCAAAAGGGGAGGGAGGAACATGGCCCGTTGTGAGATCAGGGGTTCCAAGCTGAAGAAATGCATGAAAGAAGTCGTTTTAGCTGCAGACAGCACAACTACTAGGTCCCCCAGCAGTGCCCTTTTACCCTTTTTTTGGGGGAGGGTTCCCCTACTAAAATAGACTACAGAAAAAGGGCACCCTTATTCTAACCTCTCTACTGGAGGACCCAGACTAGGTGGCTCCTGTAGACTTCCCACGCGACTGCAAGGCCAAGGGCACAAGCTGAAGAGCTGCAGCAAAATTGTCATCCTCTGGGATCCTTTTCGTCCAGCCGGGAATTCGAGACAGAAAGGGTTTTCGAACAAGGCCAACTTAGAATCTCCTAATCGCATGTGTGGCCTTGCGATTGCAGGTCCAAACTGGGCTCAGGGTGCGAATCTGGGCAGTGCATTCTCATGGAATCAGCTCTCGCTCTAAAGCCCAAGAATCTCGCATGTGTGGCCTTGCGATTGCAGGTCCAGACTGGGCTCAGGGTGCGAATCTGGGCAGTGCATTCTCATGGAATCAGCTCTCGCTCTAAAGCCCAAGAATCTGAGACACCAAGACAGACCAGACTTGGGAGAATCCTGAAAAGAAACAAAGGGGCCCTACCTTCTGCTGCTTTCGTTTCATTGCACCACGCCACTTGAAAGATGGTGCTTTCCACGGGGACCAAAACTAGGTCTCCCAGCTAGCAGGTGCCCAATTTTTGCCGTTTCTTTGGTTGGTTGGGAAGGTTCCTCTAAGATAGACAGAAAAACTTGGGTACCCTTATTCGAACTTCACTGGAGGACCCAGAAAAGGAACCTGTGGCAATGCTCCAAGCTATGAGCACCTCAGGCGCCGGAGAACTACCAGGGAGTCTTCATCAACTTCTCGGCCCCGACCTCGACTTGGAGTCCACTTAAGTTGCTTTGGGTTGGTGGAGTTTACATGGTCAAAGGGTTGGGCTACAGGAAATTCTATAGGAGAGCAGCTTATTTAGGGTGTTGTGGGGCCATTTCCTGCACATGTTCCTGTAACAAAGCCCTTTGACATGGGTTCTACTGGGTTTTAGGTTTTCATGTGCCACTGCCTTTTGTTTCTCAACACCCTTTGGTGAGTACCGGATGCCCACTGAGATTGACGGGGACCTGCAATCCATTGTCCTTTACTTGTAATGCTGCGGAACCGCCCGCCTTTTAAAAACCGGGCACTTTGCCCGTGACTTACAATTCAGTAGGGAAATGCCCACCCCTGATAAAGAATGGGCCCCATTCATGCCCGTTTTTCGTGGGTGGGGGCGCTGTGGACATTGACAACTCCACTTGCCCGCGCGATGCACGAACGCAGCGGAAACCGAAACGGCAGTTTCGCAAAACCGATCCGATGGCTGTTTTCCGGGAACTGAAGTGAGGTGGATCGCATGGAAGTATGGTAATTCTCCCACACGACGAAAGACCGGTCTCGGCACCGTATCCGGCTTTGGGTCGTGGACCCCCAAACAGACACCAGACAAGGGATCCAGTCAGGACCCCACAAGAAGGAGATTCCTAAGATGAGGGTTTTCACCTGGGGGTGCACCTGGGTAGTTGGCACAATTTTCTTGTCAGGTAAAGGGGGTGACCAAGACAATATGGGGGGATTGAATTCGCAGTTTGCTTCATTTTAAGGACATGATCCTAGAGGGCTGCTCCGATGGGATTTTCAGAAATCCAAAGGGAGCAAGTCGATAACTGATAGATGCGATAGATGACGAATAAAATGCCTGGTGCAGTTGGGTGAGAGTAGAATTCAATGCCCGCTCCCATTTGGGGTGAGTCATCAACTTTACTTGCCCACAAAAATGAGTTCGTGCCATCTACTGCGTAACCCCAGCAAGGGGTACCATTTCTATATTTCGGATAACTGGGCTGAGCCCCTTAGCAGGGTTACAACCTACTTACTAAGTTGAACGCCCAGTAGATCAATCCAGTTCGCATAGAATAAGGCAACCAGAGCCATTTTCCTCTTGGCTTGAGGGTGGCTTTCACTTTGTTACCACAGGGAGCTGGAAACACCTTCGGGAAATTCGCATGAGGCCCAGACTCATGTCAACCAGCTCCAAGACCTGATCGACTCCAAGCTCGAAAAGCTCCTCGCCGGTGAGCTCTCTCTCTCTCTCTTCTTTTTGCTTGTGGGTCAGTGCCCCGAAAAAAAGCGCCTGGATCTTCCAAATCATGGAAATGTTTCACGCAACATCCGGAGACTGACAGTTTTTTGAGGGTCCATGTCGAGGGGTCCTCAATCTTAACCATGATGGTCATTTTGAGAATGTCACCATACTGGACTCAGTGGGTTTCAATGCCTGTTCGGCCACTATTGAGCGGTCTCCGTATTTCCACACACACGCACACCCGTGCCCGAACGCGCACCCGCACTCGCACCCACGCACGCACGCACCCACGCACCCACGCACAGAAGCACGCAGGCGCACCATGCCTCCTGACACTTTTATCCGAGCTTTGTTCAGCATCAAAGTTTGCATATAGCTTGACTGAACGACGGGATGGATGCATGCATGAATGAATGAATGAATGAATGAATGCATGCATGCATGCATGCATGCATGCAATGAATGGAATGAATGGAATGAATGGAATGAATGGAATGAATGGAATGAATGCAATGAATGGAATGAATGGAATGAATGGAATGGAATGGAATGGAATGGAATGGAATGGAATGGAATGGAATGGAATGAATGAATGAATGAATGGATGAATGGATGAATGAAATGAATGAATGAATGAATGAATGGATGGATGAATGAATGAATGCATGAGTGAATGAATGAATGAATGCATGAATGCATTGAATGAATGAATGAATGACTGCATGAATGGATGAATGGATGAATGGATGAAATGAATGAATGAATGAATGAATGAATGAATGAATGAATGAATGAATGAATGAATGAATGAATGAATGAATGAATGAATGAATGAATGAATGAATGAATGAATGAATGAAATGAATGAATGAATGAATGAATGAATGAATGAATGAATGAATGAATGAATGAATGAATGAATGAATGAATGAATGCATGCATGCATGAAATGAATGAAATGAATGAAAGAATGAATGCATGCATGCATGCATGCAATGAATGGAATGAATGGAATGAATGGAATGAATGAATGGATCAATGGATGAATGGATGGATGAATGAATGAATGAATGGATGAATGAATGAATGGATGAATGGATGAATTAATGAAACAAAGACATAATTCAGCTACATGCTGGTTGCACTAGCACAAATGGGTGGACCCTTGGGTTCTTAGGGTTGCCTGGCATGTTTCAGGCGCGCCTTGAAGGCAAATCAGCTTGGTCGTTGAGAGGCTGCTTGAGGCCAGGACCAGCCGTTCCATGATTTGGTGATTGTTTGTGAGATTCTTTGCAGTCTGTTTCGGCGACCTCCCCAGGCCACTTTCATGGACGAACTTGTTTGCAGTTGACTTCCACTAAAGCCAAAGGCTTTGTCATTTTGGTTGCTCAGATGTTTGCCACTGTGGCAGAAGTAACAGGTCTGTGCGGCAGGCCTGTGGCACAATACAGATGTCATCGTATTGCAGCGCCACGTCTTCAAGACAAAGACGGGCTTACCGCCAGTGCGAACTGCCGGGTAGCAATCAGCAGAGACATTTATTGCAGACATGTCACGCGGCTGGACCCGACCCATTTTTGGCTACACAGTTCCCCAGCAAGCGCCCCGTATGCCAGCCAATTGGTACTGGCCACGCGCCCCTGCCCTCTTTTCGAAGCCGTCAAGCTCTCCGACGTTGAGATTTGCAGCAGGTATTTGAGAGCACACTTTGGGCGCTCCAGGGAGCATGGGCCAGCACGGCTCGGCGCGCGCAGCCTGCGTTGATTAGCCAAGAGCCAGACTTGCGATTGATGCTCAGGTGAGGCAGGGCTAGACGCGTTCTGGCGGCTTCTTTGCGTCCGGTGGCAATAGCCACCACGAATCGAAAATGTCTTCGGGCCCTCCACTGCAAGGTTGCCGTTTCGGACGCGCGCTGGGAATGAATGAATATTGGCGCGTGTGTCATCTTGACGGTCAGCGTGCTTCAGTTTTTCGATGCAACTCTATTGCTTTAGTCAAAACAAAGGAAAATGTGGCAGCTAGTGATGCAGCCTGGCTGGGCGTCCAAGCTTGGGTGTTTGCATGTGTGTTTGCGCGCAACTCATGTTGGTCTGCGACGGCAATTTTGCAGTTGCAAGACAGGCGCTTTTGTGCCGCCAAGGCGCCGCCGCGGAGTGTACGGACCTCCGGCCGGCAAGAAGATGGTTCGGTGGCCTAGGCAGCGGAAACAAGCAAGCTGGATTGTTTTTTCCCTAGAACGAGGCTTGGGCTGATGTGTGCGTGCATGCTTTTGGTCGTGACGTTTTTTGCCGTTGCATTTGGCCTGCTGGCTTCTGGCGCACAGGACCTTCTCCAAGATAGACGTGGGCAGCGGTTGGCTGAGGTTAGATGTTGACCATTTCTAGGGGCTATCGAGGTCAACTGGGGTGGTTTCTTTTTAACCTATCATGGGGGCCGCTTTGAAAAATACCATTGTTTTGCTGTCCATGTCCAAAATTGTTGGACACGCGGTGGGCCGTGAATGGCATTCTGGCTGCGAATGGCCGTGAATTCCCGTTGCAGCATTGCACATACATGAGCAGGGGGGGGGCGTTCTGAACAATAGGGATCCTGAGTATGGTGGCTTTCTCCACACATGGTTTGAAAAGGCCTGTGGGTTTTCGAGGCTGCCTTTCCGGCTTAAATGCTTCCACCTTGATCTTCCAGGGGGCGAGGTTGCTGCCTTCCATTGAGTTGTTTCCCTCTACATTTACCTGGGTTAGCGGGCGAAACAGGTTTTTCCGACCGTGCCTTCGAAGGGTTTGGGATGTGTGATTAGGCAGTGCGACATGGTCTGAGGTCCTTTTCATTGATGCCGATGCCTCAGATCGCGGTGGGCGTGGGAGAAGTGGGTGGGGGAAGTGAAGTGGGTTTTGTCTTTGTAGCCCCGCACCCGCACCCCGTGCTTCTTAGTGGTTTTGCGACTGTGGGTGAATCTGTAAGGGCCCGTTCCTTCCCCCGTTCCTTCCCAGGTTTTCCTCCCATTCCTTCCCAGGCTTTTCCCCCCCGTTCCTTCCCAAGTTTTCCCCCCGTTCCTTCCCAGGCTTTCCCCCGTTCCTTCCCAGGTTTTCCCCCCGTTCCTTCCCAGGTTTCCCCCCGTTCCTTGCCAGGTTTTTCCGCCATGGTGGTTCTTTTATGCGCGCGGTGGTTGAGCAAGCTAGCAGAGAAGTAAGCTAAGGCAACAAGCAAGCAACAGATCACATGATGTCATAGGAGCAATTCGCAGCTTTGGCTGAGGTATCCTTTTGAAAGCAAACATGGAACCCGGCAACACTCTGTTCTGTCGGGAATGCGGTGTTTGAACCTTCATGTCAACAAAGCATCGGCTACAACAGTTACTAAACTCTAAGAATTATGATTTGAACAGACAGTGTCGTTTTTTGGTAGAGATGGCACTCTTTCAACCCGAGCACATTGAACAAGCAAGCAAACTCCCATAGGTTGCCGATATGTGCCAAGGACCTCTACCCTTGTGTCAGAACATGGCACCCACCTGAGCGGGTCCCTCTTACTGAACAATATTTTTCCAGGACTCCGAAATGTCAAGTTCCATGCTAGCGTCCTTGTGGCTTCGTCCGTTTGGAGGCCCATGTTGTCTGGTTTAGGGACGCCACAAGGAAACAGCCCGTTGTTTGTTGGGGGTTTCCACGATTTTTACACAGTGACCTTCTTTGGCCGTGTTCAAATGACTTTCCTTTGGGGCGAGGTTTCAAAATGGGACACATAGTCCTTGCCAAAGGCACCATACCCCCAACACACTTGGATGCGACTCGCTCGCTTTGCAAAACCGCCCGCAAGGCTTGAGGCCAAGAAACCTGCAATGGGGTTTCATGTCCACCGCTGAGCAACAACTCATGGATCTGTTTGATCCACCATGTTGATTTATGTCCACCAGTCATTTCCATGTTCTTAAACACCCCCCAATTTGTAGCCAAACTAAAACTCCTCCGGCACGGCACCTCCACGGGCGATCTGGACCAGAACTACCTAATTCCCATTTTGGGTTCGTGTTTTCAGTGATGGGGGACTCCCCCTGGATGGAGCAGGCAGTGCTTTTACGCTTCCAAGAGTTTCACCAATAGTGTTGCCAGGTCCTTTGCTCAAACCTTGTCCTCTCCCCCCCCTCCCTCCCTCCCCCCTCCCCTCCCCCCCTTGAGCTCGTGGTAGCTGTTGCTCTGTGGGGCCCACGTCATGTTCACGCCAGGACCATAGGTGTCCTTTTTGTTTTTTGGTTGTTGTGCTAGAAAAATAGATGGCGATTCCTGGTTTACCTGGTGGCTTAACCATCTACCAGGGATATCCATCGATTTCCGCTATAAAAGGACACCTATGGAGGGGACAGATCGTGAGTCGCTTCAGGATTTGAACATGCCGCTGAAGGCGCAGCCCGCAGCCGGGAGGTGATCATATAATATAGGCACGTGTGTATGTTCCCGGCCCCCGGTTCGCAAGGAACCCCCTTCCGGCCAATGGTACGGTTCCCCAGAACCTGGAACACGTATATTATACATATGTGTATATATATATATATATATATATATGTATATATGCATATATATATTTTTATATGGATGTCTATACATATATATATATATACATGTTTTTTTTGTTTTTTAATGTACAACCATGTACACATGTATTTATTGATTTGTGAACCTGCAGGCCCCACTGTCAATGGATTGTGGGAACCCCTTGGGTTCAATGAAAATGGGGACCACTTTGGGAGCGGGGAAAACCACCATATGAATACAGGGGCTGATGAATCCGGGGTCAACCTTTAGAGTGTCCTTATTTCACAGTGATCTGGGAACAGAAGCTGAGATCTGGCACAAAAATGTCCTTGTTTTGCATCAGTTATTTCATGCCCCCCGTTGATGGAGGGTCACTTCCTTGAATGATCAAGCTACTTAAAGAGGACACCGGTCACTCCTGTTCCACTTGTAACCAGGGCTCTAAGCTACTAGCAAGTGGGATGCCGCGCGAAGCTGAGGGTCCCTGAGTCCAGCTGCTCACGCTGGGTCCATGAAAGTGACATCCTCAAAGTTACCCTTTACCAAACAGAATTGGTGCTTTGAAGGGACACTACTACCAACATAAATTTTGAGATCCTCTCAAAAAATGATCTCTTCAAAAGAACTCAGCACCAAGTGCGTTGGACCTCGCTTTTGCTTTCGCAGGAGTACTACGGCGCGCAGCCGCCCATCGAGCTCATCCGGCAGTGGCACGACCACGGGGGCTGGTACAACCGCAAGGATTCCTGTGGGGGGAAATTGCGGGAAGCGCGCGGGGGGGTTTTCAACTCACGTCAGGTAAGGTTGTGACCATGGTTTTACGTGGAAAAAACCCAGTCACCCTAGTTACCATGGTTATAGTAACTTGGCCAATCTCGGCCAGATGAGTAACTTGTGTCGACAAAGTGGTGACCTCGCACATCTCAGCACTTGCATAGCTTGGGCGTGGTACTTGGTTTGTGCGACTTGCGCAGATCCGCCTTCAGCCTCAAGCTCCCCTCAACCCTGCACGGCTTTCACCCGAAGTATCAAGACGGATTTTATGTTTGGCAGGCACCTGACAGGCAGCAAGAAGTTTTGACCATGGCAGCTTGCCTACACGGATTTTAGGTGTAATACGCTACGGATTGGGGCTGCCTTGTGCGACGCCGGGGAAGGGGGAAGGGGGGGGGGAGCGAATGTCCCTTACTTCAGATCACTCACTTCAGGTCTTGGAACTAGCCGTTTGCAGATGGGGTCCCGATGCAAATCAACTTTTTGGACATTTTGAAGTTTCCCATCACGCGTTTCGTGGAAGCACACTTGGTGGTCCTTTGCCTTTGCTTTTTTTTTATCGACCAGGACCTGAAATCTGCGAGTAGCAACCCTAAAAGGGTCCCAAGGCTCACCCCTAACGCCTTTGCAAGGGCGTCATTTTTGAGGGCTGTGCCTGGTTCCCATTCTTTCCAGGTGCAGTGGACCACATCCCCAGGTCAAAGCACCAGTCCTCAAAGACCCCTCTCGCTCAGGAGCTTCAAAAGCCGGCGGCCTAGAGCGGAGATGGTTGTGGAACTCAGGGAGGAGTCAACTCCTGTGCTTTTTGGTGGTTAATCGGGGGCCTCACTTGAGCCACGTGCTGAAAATCGATTCGGGCAGATGAAGGTTAAGGGACAATGTTGACCAGAAACAGCTGCGGATATCCGCCTTCTTAATTCTTTACGTGGCTCTGGGTCGCCCATTTTCATACCGGGTTTTGATTATGACTCACTTGGGTATGGGTCAAAATTAGTCACCACCAGGATATGCACCGCGGTTTTAGTCCACGTTTCCACTTACCAGGGCAAGCCATTTTGGGTACCTATTTCTGACCCACAGCCACTTGGGCGGGGAGACGGATTTGGGGAAATGGGATGTAAACACACGCCTCAATGCCCTGGGCTTGACATGAATCATGCCGTTTTCTTTGACTGAAGCGGGCCTGGCCTTCGTGAACCCCAGCCGTTTGCGGGATGGATAGTGCCAATGCGGAACCCCCCCCCCCCCATCCAGTCTTTCGGAGCCGGCGCCGGATCTTCGCGCGGAGAGCTGCACATCTTTGGAGTTGTCTCGTGTCTTTGCGCCTACATTCTTTTTTCATGTCCTTGTGCCGGGTGACCGGAACATAGCCTATGCTTGTGTTACACTTGATAGGCTGGCTTCATGTTTTGGGTTCAACGGGGGGGGGCATCAGTCCATGAACTCATGTCACATGGTATTCGTTATGCATTTAAGATTCAAGTCGGAAGGGGACATCAGCTCATTGTTGTGATACATACCGTATTTGTGTGATTTCATGTTGGGAGCTGGGGATATGTCAAATAGAGGGACTCCCAAGAAAGTGTTTTGATTTTGTTTCCCTTTCAACAACTTGTTTAAGAGATCTTCAGCAACTACCCTAAAACTCAAAACGCACGCACCACGAGGACCTTTTCCTGTTGATTTCTCTTTAAACCAACCTTTCAACGGATATATGGCTGTGTCTCCAAATAGGGAAGCCTCAAACTGCAAAGTGCCCAAGTTGCACATATCGAGGCTACATGAAACGCAGTTGCAGGTGATAGCATCGTTCCCTTCGCCACATTTTGCAGCCGGGCATCTCTTATCAGCTGGGGGTTAGCCTCGATGCCTGGACGTTTCCCATCCCTGCCTCTGGATGAGTTCCCACCCGTGATAAGTCTGAAAGGGAAGCACGTCAGTGGAAGATCTGAACTCTGCAGGGGATCCGGTCTTTCTGTAAACCAACCCCCCAAAAAAGAGTCTCAAATAAAGACAGCCACCCAACCCCCAAAAAGGGTCGCAAATGAAGACGCAGCCAGGATGAAAGCGCCGGGACCCTCGGACCCGCCCTAGGTTCAACATCATCGACGTGGTCATGGTCTCCGCCATGGGCCCTCCAGGTGGTGGCCGTACCTTCATCACCGAGCGTGCCTCGGCTTTCTTTTTTTCCAGCCAAAGACCAGCTAGCTAGCTGGGAAGAGGCCAAAGGATTGGGCGGTTTCATCCTGTCTAGGTCTCCCAGTGCCCTTTTGCCCTTTTCTGGGGGAGGGCGCCCCTACTAAAATAGACTACAGAAAAAGTTGGTACCCTTATTCTAACCTCTCTACTGGAGGACCTAGCTGTGGATGGTTTCAAGATCCTCTTAGGCACCACCGTTCAGAAAGCTGGAATGACTCGATTCCCTTTGTAAGTACCAAGAGCCAGTGGTTTCAACCATGGTTTCAACATGGTGCAGGCTTTCGTCCATTCATAGCATAGGTACTGATATACATTATTCAGTGACATTGGTTTTACATAGCAAAGCTATGTTTGTACGTGCCTATATATATATATATATGTATGTATATATTATATACATGCCGCTTTTGGTGGTTTTGAATATATTACCTTTTTGGCTAATTCACTCGGACTGAGTTTCCTGCACCTGCCTTGGCGTTTCCTCCTAGCTGTTCCCGGCAGCCAAGTGGCTAGGGCGTATATGTAAATAGAGGGTCCATGGAGAACAAGATTTCTCTGACGCTAGGACCCCTTAGCATCAACATGACGTACCCTGGGCATGCTTTACATTCTCTTCAGCGGGTACTGTGGATTTGTCAAGCACCAGATAGGTCTCCATGAAAATTGGGGAGACCAGAAGCTCGGCTCGTCGAAAGTTATCTGAGTTTAGCTATACTCGTGTTCCATAGTGTAGTTGTTCTTCCTCAAACAGGCTTCAGTGCGCGGGTGATCTGGTAGCATACCTGACCGATGGGCACTAGGACGTATCCCGATGCACGGCCCAGGCCGCATGTTGAGTTTGGTTGAGTTTCTTCGGTTCTGCGGTCTGCCTCACTTTGCCTGGTCGATTCACAGATCCTTCGGCCGTTGCGTCTGATTGTGCCACTTGGACCTCGACCTTCAAAGTCCTCCAAAAGCAATTAAAGACCAGTCCGCTGGATCCATGGCTAGAGCACAACACTCACTTTCTCCAGTAGACAGCGGAATTGTCGACTGAACACTGCTGGAGCAGGGCGTGCCATACATCCACCATGCCTGTGGTTGATCTTCTCGAGTTGGCATCTCTAGCATGGTCGGAGTTAACCTGGATTCTGAGCTTGCTCGGATTGGCTTGTCTCGCAGCGGCTCGCGATCTTGTTGGCGAAACCATCTTCCGAAACAAGTTGTTCGCCGCTTGACTGATTTCCAAATGATCTTGAGATAGATACGCAGCCACTTATCACAAACGCGACCACTGCGCGACCTCTGCATATGCACCTCCACTGACTTCTTCACGTCAGGGGAAGTCACCGATGTGCTCAGTCTTCCACCCGCCAAGGAGCCGTTGAGGGCCATCATGATGTCTTTTGGTAGTTGTCCGGGTTCTTCAGAATAAAGTAATGCAATGCAATGGTTTTTCGTCCAGCTTATGAGTTTTGGAGGGAGGGTAGTGCCTCCTAGCTGACCAACTTCTTGCAAAAAATACTATGTTCCGATGGCGACTGTCAACATAGCTAAGTCTGCTGTTTTTCTGAACATGTGTTGGGATTTGCTCCGGCCGGACCTTGAACATGTTGTTGGGAGGACAGACCAGGGAGGCCGCCCCGATACCCTGAGCGATTGACCAGACCTAAAGATCTAACACCACAGTGGGCGGAGGAATCCAAGCATTTGGCCAGAGGATTCGACCCAATTTTCATGAGGAGGGCATCTAGGCTGCCTTCCCTTTACCAATTCAGCCACAGTGACATCCAGCGGGAGTAAGCTTGCATTTCGTTCAGCCACAGTTTATGCTACATGGGCGTGTCTTTTGTTGAGGGTAGCCCTCTCATTGTGTGGTTTACCCGGCAAACCAAGAGGCCAACCCCCCACTTTTGGGGGGGAACCCCGAAACCAAGCCACCCACACAAAGGGAACCATAGCCATGTTCACCCGGGCCGAGGCTTGAAGCGGCACTACAGCACGCCCGACGCCCAGCAAGTCCGTTCGTTCTTCAGGCGTTTTGGTTCTTAATCGGCGGAACCGGCCAAAAGGCACGTGCCGAGAAGGCCCACGTTGACATATATGTATCCTTTGCTCATTTGGCAGGTGGGGGTGATATGCCATGCTTCAAGATGTCAACGTGGGCTTGCCTCGTTGCTTGAAAACAATTGGGTGGCTTTTGGTTGCAATTGTCGCAACCGACTCAGTTGACACAGGATGGGTGTTTCTACGGGCGCCCATCATCCACTGAAAGCACCTTGAAGGCAAGAGCCGAAGGTGCAAGGTTTCCAGTGAAGGATTTTGAGATATGGATTCAGATATTAAGATCCCCCTTATAGTTGCATGTCACCTCCCACATTGGAACCAAGGCTCAAAGCAAGTCAACCGGGTCTGACCTTCGAATTTCCTCTTTTTGGCAACCATTTTTGGCAATGGCCCCAAAAGAAAGGTTCATATTCTATTTCCGGATGCTTTGGGCGCTCGGGGTTTGCTCGTGGCCGTGCCCAGTTGCGGTTGCGTGTTAAATCGACTCATTCACCACAGGAGTTCGCACCCAAAAAGGGTATATGTTTGTTTTTGAGGGTATCCTTCTTGGGCTGTTGCCCAAGGGAAACGACAGTTGACAGGGAGCTCACAGGGACACCATCCATTTTCGAGTCCTAGATGTCGGCCTTTGCACTTGGCAGTGCTCAGGCTTGCGTACTCCGACCTGTCGGACGCCGCACCGGGCCGGTTTGATATGACAGCAAGCCGACCCCCTCCGAGAGCCGCGCTGTCCAAAGCCAAAGAAGTCTGGCGATGAACCTTAAGATTTGTCTGCGTTTCGTGGCTTGCAACCTATGAAGCTTGAAACTGGCCATGCAGAACCTACGGCGATCCCATTTCGGAGTGCGACGCCCATTTGCCATTATTTTTGTTGACGTTCACCAGGGGTTTCCTGGGTTTTGACCCACAGCCAGCTTTTAACGCCCTAGGATTTGAAGTAGGTAATGTGTGCAATGAGTTTGACGCTCTTGGATTTTGCTTTGGGGTGGGACACGGGAAATGGCAGGTGTTCCCTTCGGTTTTTTTTGGGGGGGGGGGCTGAAAAGGCACATACCCATTTTGTATGCCCTGCCCTCGTTCCTTTTCTGAGGTATGGCAAAAAAGGTGTTTCTTGTTTTTCCTCCGCCATTGCCAGTTGCAATCCGCTTGGAACTTCTTGTTTTTTTTGGGGATGACCCCCATGTAACCCGGTTTTGTGGTCTTCATTGGTTGCTTGGGTGGTTTCAGCGTCTATCGATTTGACTAGCTCAGGTTGGTGCTTTGCGGGTGTTACTTGACTACGTTTGGAGTGTCTTTCAGGGTACCTTTTTTTTTGGGCTGAAGGGAAACCACAAAAGAAACCGAGGCCATGTCTTTTTTCAGAGTCCCCCAATGTTGAGACAAACCCAAGCCATGTCCCACGAGAGAGGGTTCTTGCGGCCAGGCATCGCAGGCGATAAGCCGAAAGCCGAACGCCAGGTGTCCATCAGTCACATTTTCGCGGTGATGACGAAGTACTTCTTCTCCGTCCGGGAACTCGGATCGGGGTTCTCAGGGATCCAAAGGATAGGTCGAAAATCACCAAAGAAGCTGATGTACAATGGATGTTTTGTTTTGGGCAGGTAGACTGTCACCGAAATGTCCGCTGATGTAGACGATCCCCTTGCATACCGGGGTGGTTGCTGGATGTATGTTGCAAGGAATCCAATTTGCCTGGAGGTAAGCGACGCATCACCTTGTGCGTGTGTGTTGTTGAGGGGAAGCCTTTCAAGGGGGGTTCAAAGGCAAAGATGTCGTGGGCCCCCTTTTGACACACCGCCTTTCAAAGAGGTGCATGTTCAGAGTGGAGTGGTCTTTGCAGGGAACCCGGATGAATTAGTGGTCGTCTTCAAGGCAGAATCCTTGGGAAAATCCTATTCTGGTTTTTGCCATATCAAGCATTAATCCTATGCCAGATGGCAATGATTTCCGTTGTGGTGGAATTCCACGACAGATTCCGGATTAGGATTGGGGATCAGTGTTTCTCTCGGCACCTTGTAGGCATGGCGGCCCTTTCTAGGTCAGTCAGGTTCCACTTCCTAAAATGGGTGGTGAATTCACCTACTCCAAAATCTTGGTTTCTTTCTGCTCCCCAGCCCAAAAAAATAACTTTTAGTGGTTGAATGGAAAACCCATTCGTTGGCAAGAAGTTAAAGTCCTAACATCCCTTGGCAACATGCAACAAAGAAATGGGATCCCAAAACGGCTTTCACAACCGCCATGTACCCAGTGGAGGCCAGCTTTTGTGGTAGACCTGTGAGGTCTTCGATGACTCTGTGCAGCAGATCCTGCCGAAGATGATTGGGTGCACCATCAACGTCTTCAAGCAGGTGCCTGCATTGAGCTTCTCCCCCCCCCCCCCGGTGCACGGATTCCATAGCTCTAGGGGTTGATTCCTTGTCCATTCTTTTCAACCATCGTTCTTTTCGAACACCGGCTGTTTTCCCTGGTCTTTTGATGGTTTCCTGAAAAGAAAGATCCCTGGAAAGAATGGGGAAGATACCCCTAGAATAGAGGTTTTTACTTTTGTTCGTCCAACAAGGGTGTACTACCCCAACCATAGCTTGCCAAAGAGCGCTTCACCTTTCCCGTTCAGAGGACTATTTCATGGGCTTTCCTGAATCATATGTAGCCTCTTCAAGCCGACTGGGAGCATGCCGAAAAGCAGGAGACATGATAGTTCCTTCGATTGATCTCATTCCACGAGTTGCAACATTCGCCCATCTTGAGATACTAGATGTTTGATTGACGCCACCAGGGTTCAAACTTGTGCAACAGCTGGAAATTGCGCACAAATGAAATGAATCAAGGTCAGCGCCCAGAAAGGTTGTGTCATGTGCGTTCCTTTTTTTTGGGGATGCCCGTTTTTGGATGACCTTACATTGAAGGCAAAGGGACGCATATCACCCAGCTGCGGGGGAGGCTGGCCCGGCAACTTGTTGGATAACTTTCGGAGCGCTACGATGCCCCTCTTGTGTTGGGGGCTGGGAAGCAGGCGCGCTGTGTCGCAGGGTGCCCGGCTCAAGTCTGAAAAGGACTCCGTTTCGACCGGGGAGTGGCAATGGCCGGGATGAATCTCACCGGGTTTCCCGGCATGTTCGACTTCGTGGATGCCGAGCCCAAGCGGGTGGAGAACGCCAGCTCGAAGCCTTGCCTGGATTCCTACAAGCAGATGGCGCGGGAGGCGGGTTATTGACGGCTGTGGTCCATGAAACTTATGGGGTCAGTTCAGTTTAAAGGGAAGCAGCTGGGAACACCAGGGGTTGCCCCTAATTCGACACATACCCTTATACACATTGCGCCAGGGGGTTGGCAAGGCATCAGGATCCTGAATAGAAGTGACTCGCCGAAGGCCGAAACTGCCGGGGACGAAATGTGCCCACTGGGCTGAGTGTGTTTGAGGGACCCCGTCTAGAAAGCCAACCGGCCGAGACTCGCTCGTCTAGCGAGGGAAAAGGGCATTCTCAACAAGAATGCAGGATAAGTTGGCGCTTCCCAGGTTGGGTGTTTGTTAGCCCTCCCTGAGTTGATGTGGGGCGGGATGGGTCCTGGCAGGTAGCTCTTGCTTGCCAACAAGAGCTTGATGTTGCAAGGCTGTCAAAGCCTCGTGTTAGGCTTCAAACGTGTCCTGCGCACGGCGTAACACCTGCATGAAAAATTCCTTGCACACGGTGACCCACCATGTTCTGCTCACAGCAATCTTCGCGGCTCGGCTTCGGTGTTCCGCATGAACGCCTCCCGCGGTCCGGTGGTGGCAGACCCGAAACCCGTCAGGCCATGCTGAGAGACGGGGTGCACTCGGGCTTTCTGGAGGATGCCCACTGGGCGGCCGCCTCAGGTGATCGAGTTTCCCAGAGGCAAGCCTGCCTGCCCCGTGTTTTCTAGGCCAAGCACATCGACACAGACCATGGCCTTTCAAAGCCCCCGACGTTTTGAAGGAAGATATCCTTCCTCCAACTAACATGGCACCTGTGAGGTACCTGGAAGATTCATTTCCTTTTGAAGGGAGCCCCTGTCAGAGGGTAGACCCAGGGCTCATTGCAGGCGACGCTTTTCCGTTTCCGTGCGCGTGGGGCCCGAAGCTTAGGTGCAACTCTGGCGGAAGCACTTTGAGG
Source organism: Effrenium voratum (assembly GCA_963377175.1). Classification (NCBI taxonomy): domain Eukaryota; class Dinophyceae; order Suessiales; family Symbiodiniaceae; genus Effrenium; species Effrenium voratum. Next base: position 1,853,160 of record CAUJNA010001112.1, read on the forward strand.
GTAGCGCCCTCCTGGACCCCGCCGCCCCTCGGCTGGCATCGCAGGTCGAGCTTGGGAAGGCCGCTTAATTAGTTTGCTTGAAACGTGGCAGCTTACGGGCAAAACACGCATGAAAACCGAGGAGTGGAGCAAAAAAAGCAAGAAGTGCCAAGCTTGGAATTCAACACATAAAGAGGATGTTGTACAAACTATGGCATGGCATAGCCCTTGCCATACTCCTCCAGCACACCAGGCTTTATTTGAAAGAGGGCTGAGCTAATTTCGCAGAGCTCTGAGTTGCAGAATCAGGAATTGGAGACCTGCGTGCTTGGTGTCGACCTTGGAATTCAATACATTGACGAGCCGAAGTTGCACCATCTCACAACGTACCCCCGTTCCCCCGCCCCTCTCCGACAGGGCCGGTCAATCCATTTATGCCAGGGCACTCCCAGCACAAAGAAAACAGCACAGAACGTGGTTCCTTTTGTGTTATGGAAAGGGATGAGCTGGAGAGATTTGGGATGCCTTGGAAAGGAGGGAGCAGAGACGCACCTTACCAGGGGAAAAAGGATGAAGTGGGAACCAACCCATAGGCAGTGGAGCAGTTCCCTATTGAAGGGCTCGGGTACTCATCGAGGAGCTAGAATGCTTTTGGAATGGGTAGCCACGTGCGTTTACAACAAAAACCAGGGCTGGGCCGCTGGTTATATAAGACACATTTAAACCACGGTGGTTTAAATCACCTGCCTTTTTGTTGCTTCGCTTCAACGACTCATTGAAACAACCCGGCGAAAGAAAGAAAACACACAACAACAAACAAGAACAATGAAAATCAAGAAGCACATGTTCAGGCGCACCGAGTTGTTGACGGTGCCAGTTGGTGCCGCAAGCCTTGGCCCAAGGTGCCGTTTCGGGAACCGATGCAAGAGACGCCGGGAGCTCAGCCGTGAGAGCCAAGGCGCTAACCTTTTTCTCACTTGCCCAAAGCGAAACCCTTTTTTGCGGTTCCCAGCCGTTTGGTTCCTTAGGTGTTTCGTTGGTTTAGTGGTTGGGTGTCAATTGAACCCGCGAAAAGTTACTTTTAGTCATAGCCCCAGAAGGTGATCACTTGGGATCATGGGAAGCAGAGAGAGAGGGAGAGAGGGAGCATGATCATTTGGTGAAGCGCAGGTGGCCACAGGCGTTGCACAACGGATTCAGGCCCATGGCGCGAAACACCAAGTTCTGCCACCAGGCATCCCTGAGAAAAAGTGCTGTTTTGCTCAGACCCAAAATGGCGACCCCGAGAAGTGCATCCTTGAACACCGGGTTTGCTTGAGGGCTTTCCCACCAAAACATGGTGACCCGAAGTGTTTTTCCCTAAAGGCTCTGAATTGGCTGATGCCGCCGCGCATGGCGCCTGCCCACCAGCCGGTGCCAAGGTTCAAGGGCAGCAACCTGCAACTTGGCTTGGCTGTAGCCTATTGCGGGGGTTGCGAGGATTCGAATGCCTAGGTTAGGTGGCATAGTTGGCCCACTTGATGGCGCTTTTCTGATTTGCGAGTTGGCAATGGATGTATTCACAGCCTTCCCCTCCTCATTCGGCAATTGATGTTGGCTTGGAGCAAGGGTTACCATTTGGCCCCACATACTGCGCGGACCAAGTGATTGGCAAGGACTTGTGGGTACCAAGCCAAGTGAATGATTTTCCTCCCAGTGTCACTTCTATGTTGCATTCTATGATTCTGGCTTCCATCACTCGTTTTGCCCCCCCCCCCCCCCGGATCCTCCATCGCTAAACAGCCCAGTTTGAGTTATGGGCTTTCCCGGTTCGGGTCTCCTTTGCTGGATCAAGAGTTGAGAGGCACTGGTCAGGTACAAGCGGCAATGGCTCCTTGTTTTTCCGAGTTACCCTCAAAACCCACCTGATTTGATTTGACCTTTTGTTCCAACGCTTGTAATAGCTCGATTTTTCCAAGAGTCTTCAAGAAATGTTAGGGGACCCCCGAACATGGTGGTGCTCCTTTTGGTTTCCCTGGAAAGCCACAAATGGGTACCAACTCAAAAAAGAGAGCAACCACCCATATGGGATAAATTTATCCCCTCCCAGCTGGTTCGGGAAGCCCAAAGCGTTTGCTGGCCGTCACACCGCATGCTGACCTGACCGTCGCATGCTTTCGCCTCAGGCGGGTGCTGCAGTGGAATTTGCTGGCGGAGGGGCTGGTGCCTGAAGGCTTCATGATGCCCTTGGTGTCCCAGGCCCACGTGGAGACCTCAGCAGCGCGGCACGCAAGGGGAGGGGGGGCTGGCTTTGGGGATGGGCTGCGTGGGGGGGGGGGCTTTGTCGCTTTTCGCCGCCCGGCTTCTTGATGTTTTTTTTTTGGCATGAACGTTCCCCCCAAAAAAAATAAAAATTGCGGAAACAAGAAAAAGAAAGCACACATGGAGTGTGAACATAGCAATACAGGCCCCACATTTGCTTCACTCCCAACACCGGGATACCACTCAACCGGGTCAATGGAGATCAAAAAGCCAGTAGAAACCGCACATTTGCTCTATGCTAATCAAATCCGGATGGTGCACAAGCACAACCTGGATAGACGGATCTTTTGGCACGGTCCCGGCTCGTACAGGCATTTGGCTTTGGATCGCCGATTTCTTTTGTGGAAGGACATGGGTGGGGGAAGCAGTGGGGGAAGTGAAGCCACACGGCGTGGTATTGTTGAACTAGGACATGGGGGAAGCAGTGGGGAAATGAAGATGTTGAAGCGGCCTGCGTTTGTCAGAGAAATGGAGGCCAAAGGAAACCAACCCCCCGGTGCATCCGGAAATCCACTTCAGTGGCTTTTCGAGCACCGGGCTTCATCCCCTGCTGCTGGTGTGGCATTCATGTCCCACAAGTGCACCAGGGTAAAACGCGGTGCCACAGTTACCTTTTCATGGGTAATTGTAAAGGGGATGACTAAACCCAAATGAGTGGCCGCTACTGCCTAGTTTCATATGGGGACAGAATTAATCATCAATGGCAATCAATTGGTGTTTCTTTGGGCGCTCAAATGTGGGGATTGCTGTTGTGCTGTTGGCATGGTTTCGATGCAACTTGTGTATACTTGTTCAATCAAGAGTTTGTGTGGGTGTGTATGTAGGTTTCTGGCTTGTTTCATGATCTGCTCGCCGGCCCAACTTAGCTTTCATCCATGGGCCAAATGCATTTAATAGCCGCACAAAGCATGCAGCTGCTTCGAGACGCAGACGAATCAGCGGGCAGGTTTGCAAAATGCTCACCATGTCCGGAGACATGGCCATCGGTCAAAACCCCGTATCCCCAATGAGCATCCCAATCCCCACTAAAATAGATTAAACTGGGCGGTACACCTATCCCAACATGGTGCCATTGGTTTTGAACCATGGCCACGTGTTGTAAGGCAACACAAGCTGTCACTTGCCCAAGCAGTGCCATTTGTGTGGGCATTTTTTTGCGAGTCCGTGGGTAAATCGAGCTCACCTTGATATGAAGGCTCCTTACTAGTGGATTCCTTTGCCAGTTTGGGACCAGCATTTTGCCCTGCGTCCTCATTTCAGGTGAAGGATTCAAAAGAACTGAGCATATTTGCCATGTCAGTAGATGATTTCTACTGCCTGCTTTAGTTGGGGTTATACATTCGCTTCGATCCACGTGTTACTTCTCACTGATTATGTAGCAAAGCCCATATAGACCTCTATTTCCATGTTAGTAGAACCACAAGTCAATGAAGCCAATGGGCTTTGGGCGCTGCTCAACTCGACTTGGCCGCGGAATCCAAGGAGAAGTTCCTGGAAAGTTTGCTCAAGACGGGCGGCCGAGAGGCCCCGGCCGGAAAGTAGCAGGGGTCCTCTGAATGAAAAGGGCCATGGCAAGGGGGGGAGATGAGTTGACCCATTCGGTCCGGAGTTTGCATAAAATTGGGTTGCCGATTCATTCAACGCGTGTTTCTATGGGGGGTGACTTAGGAGGACATGCTCCCCGAAAAATGAACATGCGACCCAAAAAGGAGGAATCTTGGTTTGGATTCCGCACGTTATGCGGGCGGGGGGGGTGGGGGCTAAGAGATGGATGCGACCGGCTTACCGCTGATCCTTGGAATGACTGATTGCTTTCCAGCTGCGGGAAGGGACATGAGAGCGTTTGTGCGATCTCTTGGTGCTGCCTGTGAGCATAGGTTTTGTTTTTCTGGGTTAGTTTGCTTACTCGTTACTTGTTTCTGTTGGGTTCTAATCATTTTCCAGTAGAACCCGCCTGTTTTTCCAGCTCTGTTGACGCAGGCTATGCTTCACCAGGTAAGGCAAAGGAGCAAACCAGAATTCATTTGCTGGCCAAATGAAGACAAAGAAAGCATTGACATCATGGGCAGGCCGTTGGTCCAGGAGTGACAATATGTGGGCATGCTATGCTGTGTTGCGTTGTTTGGCTTGCTTTGTTTGTTTCCTTGTGTTATTTGTCTTTGCTTGCTTGATTGCTTGATTGCTTGTTTGGTTGCTTGTGTTTTTTTGGTGTTGCTTGATTGTTTGCTTGGTTGTTTGTTTTGTTTTGGTGTTGTTTGTTTGTTTGCTTGGTTGGTTGCTTGTTCGTTGGTTTGTTTCTTTCTCAGTTTGTTTCGAGGACCTTCGCACCGCCGCCAAGCTGAGCTCCCAGGGCTATCGGAGCTTCGTGTGGAGCCGCGCCTCGGGTCGGATCGACGAAGCGGTCGCCGGGGATCGGCGGTGTTGGGAGCCGCGGCATCGGCGGCTGTCGAGGGGTAGGCTCTTGGGGGGATTGGGCTCTTGGGGGAAACGGGGGTGCACGCGCTGGTGGGAATACATCAGGGGGGATACAAAGGAGGAGAAGAAGGGGAGGAGGAGGAGAAGAAAAGACCTAGGTGTTGCGAAATACCGCCTGAGGGGGACTTGAGGTCGTGTGGCGGAGCTGGAGGCGGAGATGCAGCGACCTTCAACGAGATGTTGGGTCGAGGAGTGTTCCCCATGAGGACGGCCTGGATCGCAGGTATGCACAGGTGCACGAAGAAGCAACACAACAAGCACACTCACACAGACCGACCGACCGACCAAGCAAGAAAGCAAGCAAGCAGCTCTAAGCAAGCGAGCGAGCAAACAAGCACACACACAAACAACCGCACCAACAGACATCATGCATGCATGACAATGCACAAGCAAGCAAACCACCGCGCAACTAGCAAACTCATTGGTTTTACGCGGGTACTTTCTGAGTTCCTGGACTTAAGAAACTTGTTGGGTAGACCATTTGGGTGGTAAACAAGAAGTTTGGACTTTTTCTGACCAATCAAGAAGTGAGTAGATGAACGTTATAGTGCGTATCAATCAGTTAGCACACGGCATTCCAACGTTGAGTGCTAAGTGTTTGGGCGCTTGCGCAGCGTTTTTTTCCCAAGCCGTGGTTGAGGCCCAACAGTTAGCACTCCAACTAGTCTGGCAGTCGGATTGTTCAAGGTCTTTGAAATAAGGCTTGGCATCAAAATAGCTTTACATGGGCATTGGAAGGAAGGACGGAAGGAAGCACGGAAGCGAAGGAAGCGAAGGAAGCAAAGGAAGCAAAGGAAAGGAAGGAAGGAAGGAAGGAAGGAAGGAAGGAAGGAAGCAAGGAAGCAAGGAAGCAAGGAAGCAAGGAAGCAAGGAAGCAAGGAAGCAAGGAAGCAAGGAAGCAAGGAAGCAAGGAAGCAAGGAAAGCAAGGAAGCAAGGAAGCAAGGAAGCAAGGAAGCAAGGAAGCAAGGAAGCAAGGGAAGCAAGGGAAGCAAGGGAAGCAAGGAAGCAAGCAGAAGCAAGGGAAGCAAGGGCAAGCAAGGGAAGCAAGGGAAGCAAGGGAAGCAAGGAAGCAAGCAAGGGAAGCAAGGGAAGCAAGGGAAGCAAGGGCAAGCAAGGGAAGCAAGGGCAAGGGAAGCAAGGGAAGCAAGGGCAAGGAAGCAAGGAAGCAAGCAAGGAAGCAAGGAAGCAAGGAAGCAAGGAAGCAAGGAAGCAAGGAAGCAAGGAAGCAAGGAAGCAAGGACAAGCAAGGGAAGCAAGGAAGCAAGCAAGGAAGCAAGGAAGCAAGGAAGCAAGGAAGCAAGGAAGCAAGGAAGCAAGGGAAAGCAAGGAAGCAAGGAAGCAAGGAAGCAAGCAAGGAAGCAAGGAAGCAAGGAAGCAAGGAAGCAAGGAAGCAAGGAAGCAAGGAAGCAAGGAAGCAAGGAAGCAAGGAAGCAAGGAAGCAAGGAAGCAAGGAAGCAAGGAAGCAAGGAAGCAAGGAAGCAAGGAAGCAAGGAAGCAAGGAAGCAAGGAAGCAAGGAAGCAAGGAAGCAAGGAAGCAAGGAAGCAAGGAAGCAAGGAAGCAAGGAAGCAAGGAAGCAAGGAAGCAAGGAAGCAAGGGAAGCAAGGGAAGCAAGGGAAGCAAGGGAAGCAAGGGAAGCAAGGGAAGCAAGGGAAGCAAAGGAAGCAAAGGAAGCAAAGGAAGCAAAGGAAGCAAAGGAAGCAAAGGAAGCAAAGGAAGCAAAGGAATCAAAAGACAAAGGAAGCAAAGGAAGCAAAGGAAGCAAAAGACGCAAAGGAAGCAAAGGAAGCAAAAAAAGGAAGGAAGGAAGGAAGGAAGGAAGGAAGGAAGGAAGGAAGGAGGGTGCTGCAGAGTTGCGCAGGGTGCTGTTGCAGGGTGCCATGCCAGAATCATCATTACTTCGAAACATCCTGCATGGGGGGGGGGGTGCCGCAGTTGCGCCGATGGATGCACCTAAGGGAGAAGCGCGCCCTTCGCCGAATTATGGGGGTGCATGCCAGGCACTTAAACTGCTGCGTTGCCATTTCAGTGAAGTGTAGTTAGGAGGAGCGTGATGATCCGAAGAGTCCTGGCTGACACCAGCTGTGAAGGCGCTAGGGTCTGGCGTGTGCTAACTGTAAGTCAGAGGTTTGGCCGTATGTTGGGCCCTACAAGTTCAGCCTGAGCGGATTCTTGAAGCTTGCTTGGCCTGAGCAGAAGCCCAAGTGCGTTTGCGCTTGCGTTCGCACATGCCTGTGCGTGGCATCCGCGTTTCTCCCGAGCGGGATCCTGAAAGTTTTAAAGTTTGCCCGCCAAGGCCCCCGCTGCGGAAGTGCACTTCGCGTGCTAGACTTGTGTGCTACAAAGTTGGGATTTTCGATCTGGAGCTGCGGAAGTGTACTTCTCGTAGCTAGACTTGTGCTACAAAGTTGCGATTTTCGAGCCGGAGCTGCCAAAGTTCGAAAACACTGTAACACAATAAAAACGTTCAACAAAGTACTAGGGCCACGTAAAGCATCACCTATCCACGCAAGCTCCATGTAAGCCAGTCCACCGCACACCCTTCCTCCATCATAGGCTTACTGGGTTCTGCAAGTTTCCACGCTTAGTGAGAATTTGACACGTGTGCTTCCATGAACATTCGAGAAAGCGTATGTAGCCCTTTGATGTTCTGTTCGCCTGTTCGCCTGCCCAAAGCCAGAGAGCCCCATGTGCTAACTGTTGACCGCTGTTTTGGGTTTCAGGGTGTGGCAGGTGTGTGCTAACTGTTCAGGGGTGACGGGGGCATTCTGGCCAACACAGTAATGTGCTATCTGCCTATATCTGCCTAGGTTTTGAGCCCGACCTGCCAAAGTGTACTTCCTTTACTGCATGTGTACTGGAAAGTTGCGATTTTCGAGCCGGAGCCGCCAAAATGTACTTCCTTGTGCTGGAAAGTTGCGACTTTTGAGCCCGACCTGCTTCCTTTACTGCATTTGTACTGGAAAGTTGCGATTTTCGAGCCGGAGCCGCCAAAATGTACTTCCTTGTGCTGGAAAGTTGCGACTTTTGAGCCCGACCTGCCAAAGTGTACTTCCTTTACTGCATTTGTACTGGAAAGTTGCGATTCGATTTTCGAGCCGGAGCCGCCAGTACTTCCTTGTGCTGGAAAGTTGCGACTTTTGAGCCCGACCTGCCAAAGTGTACTTCCTCTACTTTACTTGTACTGGAAAGTTGCGATTTTCGAGCCGGAGCCGCCAACATGCACTTCCTTTACTACGCTTGTACTGAAAAGTTGCGACTTTCGAGCTGGAGCTGCCAAAGTGTACTTCCTTCACTACACTTGTACTGAAAAGTTGCGACTTTCGAGCCGGAGCTGCCAAAGCATACTTCCTTGTACTTCCTGTACTACACTTGTACTGAAAAGTTGAGACGTCCGGGCTGGAGCTGCCAATGCGTACTTCCTGTACTACAGTTGTGCTGAAAAGTTACGGCTTTCGAGCCGGAGCTGCCAAAGTGTACTTCCTTTTCTACACTTGTACTGAACAGTTGCGAATGGTGAGTTTGGTGGGTTCCGTGTTGCTCTGTAGGACATCCTTGTCTCACCTCCTGAGTTCATGGATTTTAGTGACTTTTGGGGTTGGACCATTTTTCGTCGTCAACAAAACAGTTTGGGCATTTGTTTTGGCCGATCCACTGAGTAGCTGGGGAACCAAATTCGATCCAAAAGCTGGGCGGGTTTGGTGGGTTCCATTTTTGTCTGTAGGTTTTATTTGCCCCTGAATATCAGTGGGCACCTTTTTCGTTGCCTGAGTCGAGACCCTCTTGGACGCAACGGGAGACAGAGCGATTCCTGAGTTCATGGCCTTCACTCACTTCTGGTTCGGTGGTGCTTCTTGCCTGTTCGAGTTCTCCTGGCATTTCTGGGCGTATCAGTGGGTTGCCTGATTCAAGACCCTCTGGATGCAAGAGAGAGAGAGAGAGAGAAAAGAAACCTCCTAGTCCTGTGATTCTGGTTGCGTCCCTGACTCCATGAGGAGTTTTGTTTGTTTTCGGCCGAGGCAACGAGGAGGGGGCCGTCACCTGGGAGGAGTTCGCCCGGATGGCCTGCAACATGGCGCGCGGGAGGGGGGGGGGGGGGGGCGGTGGGGGGGGGTCCCCTAGGCGGAAGCCTCGTTTTGTTATTTTGTTTTCCCCCCCGAGGGCTTAAAGGGACGCCAAAGGCTCATGAGAGGTTGTTTAGTTGTCATTTGTTTGGTTGATGCAGAGGCTGTCTGCTCCCAGCCATTCTAGGTTCCTTTGCTTTTTGGAGCTTGTTAGTTGGTTTTGCTCAGGTTTCCGTTAAACATGTAGCAGGGGACAGCCCAGCAGTTAGGAACTACCCAACCGGTCGCAGACCCTCAGGCCCACACCGGTCCGATGTGAGATTTCTGGGCTTCGTTTTGGATGGCTTCAAGGGTAGCAGTGATTTTGTTACTCCCTATGCTCAGCAGAGAAGGGGCCGTTCATTTTGATCTCCAGCTCATCGGTGTTGTTCTTCATTTTAAGTGGGTTGTTCAGAATTTGAGAGCCGCCACAAGAGACCCTTTTGAAAAGTGGAGAAACTGACAAGACTACTTCCATTTGCTTAAGAATATGTGTTATGCTCGCTTGTCAGATTTAAAGTGAACCTATCACTACCGGACTTGTTTTTCCAAGGAACTTCAGCAAATGCAAGACTACGTTCACTACTTTCACTCTTTCTCATCACAGATCAGGGACAGACCGGCGTCCCTATGCTTCCCAGACATCGCCAGGCAAACAAACTCTTGAAAGTGGCAAGCAAAAGGCGATGTGGCTCTGGGTCAAAACCTTGTACCCCTGGTGAACATCAAAATAGGTGGTACATGGGTGTTCATCCGCCCCAAGATGGCTCGGCATAGGTTATGACCCATGGCCATGTTTCAAACCAGGGAAGCATACTTGGGTGTTCGGCCAAGTTAGGAACTTTTGAGTCCCCCAAATGAGGGTTGCATAACCTTGCTGTATTAGGCGTTAGTAGTAAGGGCCTTGTGTCCCAAGCTAGATAACCCCAGTTGCCGAGCGGCGCCCTTTCTGCATTTTTGGGGAAAGGTTCGCTTTAAACTCAACCAACCAAGAAAGGATGCCCTTTTTTCCCATGGCCACTGGGCATCTGAGTAACAACTTACTAGGGAGCAATGTAAAAGACGCGTCTTTTCGTCTCTCTCGCCAGGTGTTGGCAATGAAAGGCCTGCCTCCTGAGCAGAAGGAAGAGCGCGGCCTGTCACTGAAGCACAAGCTGCTCAACCGCAGAAAGCAATTCTTCTGAGGCTTAGATTTGACCAGATTTGCGGGGAACCACTATAAAGGCCTGAATTGTTACCCACATGGTCGTGAAACGCTTCCAAATCCCAATTAAGTCACGATCACCGGAGAATCCATGCAATTCTTTAGCCTCCACCCAGTTCGATGGCACACGCGACAAGGGTAGGTTCTCACTCACCGTCAACCCCAACTGTTTGAAGAGGATCCGTGATGTTTCTTTTTCGGGGAAAGCGCGAAGGTATCCCAGATGCGCCGTCTACGGTTGAAAATGCATGGTGAGTGCAGACTGCAAAGTTACCCTTTTCAGGGCAAGGGGATGATAACACTTTGGCACCGGGGGAAAAAGGGGGGGCGGTTGGGGGTTGGGGGATTGTGCTATCTACCTGCGCCCAACTGCAACTTGCAGGCCTCGCTATGGGCCGCTACATCCACTTTTGACTCATTGATTCATCTCGGATCCCATGAACAAAGTGCCAGAGCTTGCTTTGCAAAGCCTGCAACCTTTGTATATGTGAGAGCCAACAAGCTCTCAACATTGTAGTTTCCCTTGTCCTTTTACCACACGACATACATATCTCAAAGGGCTGGCTTACCGGACACTCTACAGGAAGACCGCTGATCGCTGTTTTGCAGCCATTCCCTGCGGATTCTTTTTGCTGTACCCCCACACCTTGGAGCATTGAGAGGTACAACCCGGACCTGGAGACGAAAGACAGCGGCCAGCTCACGGTGAACGAGAAAGCGGTGGTGGGTGCGGAACATCGCCTGCTGCGGGTGGACGCTCAGCAAGCCCGATGAGCTGTGTACTGGGGGACTTGTAGGTCCCTCAGTGCCCTTTCTCACCCGTTTCTTTTTTGGGGGAAGGTTCCCCAAGTAAAATGGACGATTCAGAAAAAGTTGGTACCCTTACTCTACTGGAGGACCTAGTGTTTGTTCTACTGTGGGTGGGGACGAAATCCGTTTTCATTAAACACCACCTTTCAGAATCCCTACCAACGAGCAATGGATTCAACCATGGTTTCAAAATGATGCGCGATTCCGTCCATCCGCAGTATTAATATTTACAAATGGCTTGGTTGGTGTATTGTGGGTTCTTTGTATCGTTTGGTGTTGGTGCTACATTCTTTGAGGAACAAGTTTTCATGCTGAATCTGACATGTCCCGACGCATGTTTGGGAAAGCGGGGGCGAGTGCTCGCTTTGCCAGGCACGAGGTTGGAGGTGCGAGTTTTCTGGGGGTTCGCATGATTTGTACGTTGCGCCCTTCACACAAAAACCCCAGTTTGCCGATTTAATCTAAGTAGGTGCATTGCTTAAAAGCCTCGAGGCGGGCCTAGCTTGGTGATGTCCACCCATTAATCAAGCTGTCAGGCCGGCTCGACTGGACCAAATCAAGCAGCTTCATTGCAGGTCAACGTATATCCCATCAGTGACAGGATTTTGGTGCATCAGAGGTTGCGGAGACCAGCAATCTTGAGACTGTCTCTGTTGATGTGATTTCGAACGCCTTGCCGTTGGGCACTTTCAGGTTCGGGCTCGTCGCTAAAGACTTGAGGTGTGGTTCGTCGCCTTGACCCAGCCGGACGTGATTTGCTTCCAGGCCCGGGCCAAGCGGTCAGAACTTGGATGTTAGGACTGTATTTGTTTTGCCAACTAATGTGATTTTTTTTCAGAAATATATATATATATATAAATAAATAAACCACTAAAAGTTAAACTTTTAGCAGGGGAGCAGAAAGCAACCAAGGTTTGATTGTCACACAAATCAAATTTGATGAAATTCAGGTGAACAGGTTTGTACGTCATGGAAACGTACTAGGATCAAGGAGGGCCGATTCCCAGTCAATCGACCCCCGTTCACCGGAAGCATCTCGAATGTGCTTCATGTAGATCCTACTTGCCTTGGTCTCAAAGCTTCAGCAAGTTCCACATTTTTGGCCAAGGGGGAAAGGAGTCAGAGCGGCTTCTGGCGATCACTCTGGTGACTGGCTTTAGGGCAGGCTTCTACAAGACTGCATTGGTTAGCTGATTGGGCGGGGCGGACTTTTCCCATCGCCTCACTGCATGGACCCTTTTAGTGAAGTTCGTTGAGAACAAGACTGTGCAGCTAAACCTGGTCAGTATTGCTTTCTTCCCTAAGTGAACTCGCATCAGTGAGGACCCGGGGAATGCCAAAGTCAACCGGCAAAAAGCGACAAAGCGACGGCTCCACTTTGATGACCGAAAGGCTTGTGGTGCGACTCATGTTGTCTCCCGCCGTTGACATAGAGATTTGTAGGGAGCAATGTGTGATCATGCATTCTTGGTGTGAAGTAATGCGACTTGAGATCAGACCTTGCATTGGGAAACGCATGATTATCGGCGACCTTGGAGACTGGGTACAATGAAGCGGCGAATGTTAAGAGGCATTCCATTTGCAACCGTCCGGTGCTGCGGTTTTTCAGTGTTCCCTATGACAGGCGTCCATTGAATATCGGTATTCGGTTTCTTTAAGTGCGAAGCATCTACACTTTGTTGGATTTTGCCAAGGGATGTTAGGACTTTGACTTTTTGCCAACGAATGGGTTTTCCGACTTAAACCAACAGTTATTCACTTTTAGCAGGGCTTCGCAGATTTCGCAACCGAGTACAAGCGCCCCGCGGCGAGCGGCGAGCAAAGGCCCAAAAACCTCTGAAGGTTTCGGGGCGAGGATACATCATGACTGCTATTGGGCAACGGATCTTTAGACTTTAACTTTTGGTTGAAATCAAGTTGGGTTTTCAACACTAAACCACCAAAAAGTTAAAGCGCAAATTGCAGGGAGGTCAGCTGCAACCAAGAAATCATAAGAAATCACATGTTTGGATAGTTGTTGCTGGTACCCCGCGCCAAAAGGCAGCCCCTGTGATTGTTGGCAGGTTGTTTCCTCTTGTGCATCATGCTGAAGCATCAGCAGATTTCCAGGGGTTGATTCCTCATTCGTTTCAACCATCGTTCTCTTCAAAAACCATCCATTTTCTCGGGTTTCCGGAGGTTTTTTCTAGAAATTCGGGAAATCATGACAATGAGAAAGGTCACCCTACAAGATTGCCTTAAGCTCCGTTTGGACCAGCGATCGCCCCCCAATCGATTTGCTCCTTGCGATTCGCTTTCCCTCGAGGAGCTGGACAACTTTGCATTCGTCTCGGAGGACTGGGTCCGAACTCGTGCGAAGGCCATAGCTAGAACTGGGTCATGTTCCAAACTTCCGTGTCATGTTTTGCTGGGGGGCGGGGACTGACAAAATATGAAACAGACACTGAACATGTTTTTTGGAGTAATTACCCCGTTTGGTGGGCCAAGATATGACCAAGGGTTGACTCTTCAGCTTTCAAACCTCAGCATCATGTACGAGGGTCACGGTTCACTCGGCCCTCCACAGCCCTTTTGGTGTGTTTTTGTTTGGGGACAGTGATTTTTTTGAAAGACCTTCCAGCGGCCTTTGGCGATGGATTTCATAGGGAAGCCCCTGAAGAGTGGTTCATAGCTGATTTTGCACAGGATGGCTTGATGAGGTGCTCCTTACCTTGGCAATGACTAGAGAAGTATGGTAACCTGAAAAGTGGTTGGTGGCGATGTCTCCTCACCTAGATGTCCAGCAGCGCCCCGCATGTGAGAAGCCGGTGGCCCCTACCCCAAGCCCCACAGCAACAAGGGTCCTGTCTGGTACCGAGCATCGGCAACAAAGGTCAAAGGTTGCTATGTCTCTTTTTCTCGTCTTTTTTTGGGTGGGGGGGGGGTCGTGACATATTAGAATATATATATATATATGCTAAGACCCCCTCCCAATACCAAGGTTTTTTGTTGTATTTGACTTGTGGGGCAAATGATGGATGCTTTGCAGGGCAGATGTAGAGGTGACTTCCAGCAACCAATTGGACAGTTCATGAACTCATTGCTGTTGTTTTTGTGAATAGTACCACAGCGACATGTATGTTTGTAACATATACAAGTGGTGGCCACGTTTGGCTCAAGTCACAAGTTCTCCAACCCAGCCTATGCGTTGCTGCGATTCGTATTCCGAACTCTTGCACCAGCGTTGCAGGACAGCACAACCATTCCTGTTGGGACACAAAGCTGTTTCCCTGCGATTCTCACTTCATATCTACTCTGCACTTCCTCTTTCTCCACATGACTGAAAGCGCTGCAACATAAGGTGTTGTTGATGATTTGTCACCTTCTTTACGGTAGCAGGTGTTTCGTCTTTAGAGGATTGAAAAAGGCAATAAGTCCAAGACGGCTTGTGTTCGGCTTCAAGCATGGTTTTGATTGGAAACTTTGATGTTTACACTGGTTTCGAGCACACGTAGTAAAGCAACACAATCTGTGTTTTGCAGCTTGAGCCCCATAAAATGCCAGTCAGGAACCTGAGGCCATCGGTAGGGGGGCTGATGACCGTACCAATCATTTGGCCATACATTGCGCACCAAGCAACACCCCCAAATCCATGTCCAATTGATTCTCAAATGGTTGCTATACCAAGTATGTTGACCCAACCTCATTTGAGAACGTTTGGTGAAATCCTGCCTTCATGGTTGTGTGAACCAAACCAACATTTCTGAAATGCCAAAGTGGGCCACCCGCTTCGTCACATTTTACTGGGGTTTGAACCTGGGCCTACGCCCCTTCTCAGCCCAAAAAACAGAACCTGAAGAAGATGAAAGCTCTGAAACTTGCACAGGTCCAAAAAGAACAAAACAGACAGAAAATCCGGACAAACAAGAATAATGAATAGCAATGCAACACCTTGTCCTTACTGGATTGTACTTAACATTTCAATTGACATCGAATTAAAGCAATGTTTGCAAGGAGCTCATTTTCAAACTCTATTTTAAACCTAAGTTCTGGTTGGACTGGTTTCGTCATGAAAACAAATACCACAGTTGTTTAAGCCACATTTAATCTAAATACATTTGGGAATGAGCTCCTATTTGAAATGATGTTCAGAGGCCAATTGAACAATTGCCTTTAACTCCGATTTGGAAAGGGATTCTTATTTAAATTCTAATGGAATATATATATTTTCACATGAACTATGGCCTTACTAAATTCCAGTCAAAATGTCAATTCAATTTGAAGTAACATCTTATTTGCAAAGGAATTCACATTTGATATTTCGGAGGTTCAAATCTCCTGAATCTAGATTGATCTGCTCAGGATCCGCTTTCACGCTCTCGAGATACCAGTCCATTGTGGTTATTAGCACGGGAATGGGATAGACTTGAATTTGCCCGAGCCAGTAGCTGTTCATTAAACAGATTGAAATTGTGCATTGAAATGGTCTCAATTCGTGTAGGCTCAGCATTCCCCGCAAATTTAGTTTATAAACTTCCAAGTCTGGTTAATAAACTCTAAACTCTTGGACTCCTGGCAGTTGGATGAGGGGGAGGGGGGGGGGGTCCTGCCTGGCAACTCTTGAAGGGGAGGGAGGAGGGGGGGGGGGGGGGGGGCAACTCTTGAAGGGGGGGGGGGAAGAGTCTAGCAACCACCCCCTCAAGAAGTTACCCCCCCCCCCTCCCCCCCCCCCTCAAGAGTTGCCGGAACCCCCCCCCCCCCCCCTCCCACCCCAATCCAACGATCAAGAGTTTATAAACCAGACTTGGACGTTTATAAACTCCAACACTGAATTATAAATCAGTCAGTTATGTGATCTATACTCATCCAATGACACATAACGATGATCAAG
Source organism: Effrenium voratum (assembly GCA_963377175.1). Classification (NCBI taxonomy): domain Eukaryota; class Dinophyceae; order Suessiales; family Symbiodiniaceae; genus Effrenium; species Effrenium voratum. The sequence continues at coordinate 1,868,901 of CAUJNA010001112.1, forward strand.
CACTTGTAGTAAGACATGTGTTCTGATCTTTAGCAGGACCCCAACTCAACTCCAGGTTTTCCTCAAACAAGCGACTTTCTATACAAAAAAAACATGCAACATGTACATTTTAAAGCAGGAAAACCTTGGTATTGGGGGGGGTCCTACCATATATATATATATGCATATTTGTATATATATATAACATTATATAACTATTGATAAAATATAAACATCACCTTGTTTTGTATGAAGTTCCAGACGTCCAAATCTTTTCGCTTACGGGCCTCTTGTTCTTCGGTGCCCTCGTTTTCGTGCGCGCGGGCCCGCGCCTAGGAGCTTGCGAAGCTGGGCTACGCCTGCAGCACGGCCCAGGCGGCGCCCTACGTCCCGCTGAAGGGGCGGCAGGGCGAGAGCTACCGCCGCCCGGCCGAGAAGCCGAAGAAGCGACGAAGCGAATTCCGAACTCGAAGCGAAGTCCCAACGAAGCCGGGCGCTTTTAAACTTCGCCCGTGCGCCAAGGCGAAGGTGTCCTGAGTGCAATTGGACTTTAGTAGTGACTCTTGGGGTTGGACGTCCTGCATGCCCCTTCGATAAGGGGTGGGGGGATGTGTAGTTCTGGGGGGGGGGGGGGGTTCGAAGTTTGAACAACAAGTGGGGGGGGGAGTTGTTGTGTGGTGCTTGGACTTGGACTTTCGTCACATTTGGGGTTGGACCATTCTAGTGGCCAACAAAAGGGTAGGACAAAGCACGGGCGCTCGCTTTGGCGAGTTTCTTTTTTTTCTTCTGCAGGTATCATAAGAAATGAAAAAGCCGTGAAGCGTTTCTGGCCCTTAAGTAAGTGGCTGAGCTCCCATACATGGAAATCGTGGAAATGCCCTTAATCAGTGGGGGCCGGTTTGGGGTGGGTTTGGGGTTGGGTTTCCTCGCTTCTCTGATGCCTGGGCACTTGACATTGATGTCTTCCACAACTCATCCTCACTCCCTTGATGGAATTGGGGGAGCGGGCTGACCCCGAGCATGTCAATGAATTGTTGCATTTTCCCCACATCGAAGACCATATAAATGGAACCAGGGGACCCCTCGCGCTCTTCCCCTGAAGGTAGGGGGATCACAACTCTACAGAGAGCTAATGTCAACATGGGGCGAATGACCGACAGCAAAGTTATTTGCTACTTGCTAATTGGTCTTATGAACCTGGCAATTCTAAATCATCCTCCCTCCAGTGTGCAAGCTGATAGAAGGGTCCTGGAAAGCTAGCATGGTGGACCCAACTGTCAACCAGCTGCTCCGTAGCAGTTTTAAAGGCAGGAGCTGGTGGGCGACGTTGACAACGCTGCAATCGAAGCTGGGTGATCGTGCCTAGTTGCTATGGCCCCTTGCGGGCACTGCCGAAACGTGAGCCCCGAACTCGTCTTGCACAGTGTTTGCTTCAGTACTTTGTCATACCATGTGCGGGCTTGTCCGCGACTCTTTGCGCGCTGCTGCGTCGTAGTTTTTGGGGTGATGATGCAAAGGGGGACATCTCCAGAGCCCTGATTTGGAATACTTCAAGGCGGAAGTACTACCCAAGTCCCTCCCGAAATCTTCGGACCTGGCTCTGAGGGCTTTTGGGTTCAGTGGTTCCCTGGCCTTTTTCTGGAAGGGGGCTTCCATTTAAAGCTAAGCAGGGGCAGCTGGGGTCTCTATTCTGACAATTTCTGGTGGCATCAGAAATCAGAAGCTGGGCTGGCTTGCCTTTAAACCTACCCCTTTATACTGGTAGAAGAATGGGACCAGTCAAGTCACAAGTCCAAGTCGCCTTTTTCGGTGGGAATCTGAGGGGAGAAGCTGGACTCCGACTGGAGCTTCGCACCCAAGTGGGGCATCAAGAAAGGCAAGTCCACCGCCCGGTTCTTCCTTGAGAAGAGGGGCCAAAAAGCGCGCCTCGGGCTAACATTTTTGTCGGCGACGCGTGGCGACGACAAGACAGGGTTGCCATGTCCACCCATTTAAATCTAAGATGGAATTGGAGCACGCGCTCGATCTTTGCCCCTTGCGGCCTTAAGTTTTAAGGTAGGGGGAATCAGGGTTGAACCTGTGTGTCCACTTCGCTTAAAGACAATGGCTCGATAGAACCGTGGTGCGCCTTGAGTTTCCCACCCTGTTCCTGCGACGCACGTAGACAGAAGCCAAGACACCCACAGTTGAAGGCCCATTTGCATCGAAAGGGGGGAATTGCGCTGGCTGTTGTGCAGTGTGCAGAATTGAACCAAAGCACATACTGGCTCCACTATCATCAGAAAATCTGAAGCTGCGCTAAAGATCTCGGGAAGAATTAAGCCGATTGGCAATACAATCATTCGAAAACGGTGGAGTTTCTGCGCATAGGTGTCCTTTTTGGTTGTTTTGAAAAAAAGCTGGCCCTGGCTTACCTGGTGGTTTAACCATCTACCAGGGCCATCTATTTCCCCTCAAAGGACACCTATGTTTCTGCAGCGATTGCCACCTGTTGCGGTTCTTCGATGCGCTGTCCACCTCGCGCTGCGACACAAGACGCCCAGAGATCGAAACGAGATGTTTCTCAGCAGCTTTGGGGGCCGATGTTGGGCACGTGTGCACTTGGCCAGCATGCGTCAAAGCGGGCTCAAATTTTATTTGGCTACACGGCGATTCCCTTTCAAAGCCGTTTGGATATGATCCCCGAACTTTGCCCCACAGCTACATGCCTGGAGTCTCTTGGTCCTTCTAGGGCCTTAGGGCAGCTAGGACAAGACTCTCGGAAGGGACCCCTGCGTTCCATTGCACTCCATTGCACCCCCTGGGCCTGTGAGATGACTTGGAAGGGTGCCGACATTTTGTCACACGCATTCTCATATGCGTGGTTTTGGCAGATATGTCTATTGTCATCCAGAAATAAGGTAGGCTCCCGCGTGGAGCAATGCAAGTGTCGCCAGAATCGACATTGTTGGATACTTCCATTCACACCATTATCATGCCCCCTGCAAGTTTACCCCATGCATTCCCACAAGGGCTGAGCCTCTACTGTAAGTGGCACATGTCCAAAAAGGGCCAGATGGCAAGTCACGGTTCGCAACACAAAGATGTCTTGCTCAGGTGGCACTTGCATGTCCTTTGACCGACCAGCCAGAAAAGCCAGCCAGTGGGCACCGTGTTCGTTGCCTTGCTGAGTCAAGACCCTCTGGACACAACAGCGGAGAGAGAGAAAGCCGAAGCTCGCCTCAGGCAATTCAACGGCAAGAGCTGGGAGATTGACGACGACGGCCAGGCGATCTTTTGGCGAGCTGACCGCTTCGAGCTTGTGGGGAAGCCTGCGTCTTGTCGCAGTGCTTCGCGAAGCGCAGTTTCGCTCGGCAGCTTTGTTTGGCCAGTGCCTACGTTCACCTTGGTTGGAAACATCGAATCTGTTTGGCATTTGATTTTTTGAAGTTCCTTGGGGGTGAACACTTTTCAGGTGAACTACAGGGAATCCGTGAACGTAGGGCGCCGAACGTACGTTTTGATACACCGGCTCGTGCAGGTGGTGCCTCCCTTACCCGCACATGAAGCTATGCCATGGTCAGAGATGACCTTTTTCAGTTAGAAGTTGGTAGGTTTAGCATTGCTTGGTTGCCCAGACATAATTTTGGTTTGGCATTATTTACCCCGTGTTGATTCTTGGGAGTGCCCCTTTCAAAGGAAACCGCCACCTTTGGAGGGGAACACCCCCTATCAATCCACTAGGCGGGGTCGGCAGGCACATGTCAGGAGCCCAAGGGGCAATCCATCCGGGTGATTCAGCAGGGATCATGAAGACAGGTGGACAAGTCCCCAAGCCTTGCCGCCTTTCACGCTACGGAAACACATGGGGGAGTGCGAAGTTCTGCAATTCAATCCTCTCTGCATGTGGGGGCAACAGGAATTTGTGGTCTAGACGCGATCGTGTTGCATTCGGTGTTGTTTTTGTTGGGGTTGGGGGCGGGGGGGAGCAAGAAGGCCAGCTACTGCCTGACCCGAGGAATTTGCAGTTCTTCCGGGCGACAAGGACATCAACGACTTCGTTGATGGAAACACCGATGACTTAGGACACATGCCACTGCACCATGATAGATGACCAGGGTTGAAAACCGGCTTGCCGACGATTGAGCAGGGGGTGATCAGAACAGAACGACTCTGCATCGGGAAAGCATGTGCTGGAGCACGTGTGTTGTGTGAGCGCAGTGGCATTGGCGATCGTATGATGTTGGTACAAGCAGCTCAGATATTCTTGTTTGCTTTGCTTCTTCTTTTTTTTCTCTCCGAAATCCGAGAGCCCTTCATTTCAGATGGGTGCCTGACGTTTCCCCCCCCCCCCCCGAAATGCAAGAGTCCCACCCATCTGACTTTCCCTCCCCCCCCCCCCCCCGAAATCGGAGAGCCCCTTCGTTTCAGATGGGTGCCTGACGGAAACCGGCAGGATGCACGCAGAGCGACCAGGCCGCAGTGCGGGTGTTGCTCCAATTCAAAGACCTGGATGAGCGGCTGAGACGGCAGCGGCCTGGCAGAGCCATAAATTTTGTCCAACGTGGTGCGACCTGGGCCCAGGGCTGTGTATACACTCCAGAACCTCACTTCCTGCGTTTCCGGGCTTGGAACGTTTTGGGTTTGGACCATTTTGCAGGCATGGACAAAAATCGACCAACCTTTCTGACCAATCCGCGCAGGCCGACGTGGAAGCTCACAGAGCGCCTCTGTAAATGGAACTCAGTCTTCCAGAGGGGTCACTTCCGGAGCTTCCATGTCAGTCTTCCCGCGAACCAGCACCCCCCTGCCTCAAATGGATTCTTTTCACGTCGAAAGAAGAGCCCTTCAGGGGTTGCAGCTTGGCAGCTGTCGAAGCCGCAACCTTGCTTCAGTCACACAGCAGGCCAGGACATGGCAGATACCAGCAGGCCAGCCGGTTGCTCTCCCGGTCAGAGGAATGAGAGGTCACCAACCTACCACAGAGCGAACCGCTGAAGAGCAGTGATCGCACAAACTTGGCGTACGAATGGCAACCAGTTCAGCTCTAGTTTCCGACTCGCAGAGGGATGCCCACAAGAAAGGTCTTTCAGCAAAGACAAGGAGAAATCCCGGCTTCCTGAGGCAGTTCTACGTTTGCACCACACACCTGCGCCTCAGATGCAAAAGGAATCTTGACCTCGATTGCGGTGCGCTTTGAGTGTTGAAATGACAATCGGGGCGTGTCGTTTTTGAGGGTACGCCACCCCACCCCACCCCACCCCACCCACCCACCCACCCACCCACCCACCCCCCTTCCTACCGTTCCAGGTCCAGCGGCGGGGACGCAGAGGTGCACCGCATCCAGCAGCTGTCGCACCTGAGCCGCTGGGCTCGCAGTGGCTTGCCCGAGATCTGGCCCGGGCCTCAGCGGGCAACCAGGCGCAGCCAGGGCCCACGGACAGATCCCACAGGTTCCATTTGGCCATGGTTCAAAACCTATGGTGCCGTTTTGGGGCAAGCTGCCCATCCCAATAAATACTAGTCTGTTCATTTCGGGCATGGGTAGTGGGATAACAGGGTTTTGAGCCATCCCATTCATCTAAACCTGGGGGAAATGGCAAAAGAACCTGGTGGGTGAAACCCGTCCTGGTTTGGAGAAGAATCAGCCTGGTTTTTCAGTGTAGCGGGGCAAGTCAATGGATTCAAAGATGGAACCCGGCCGCAACTCTGGCAAGTGAACGTTGCTCTTCTCTCGGGGACAGATAAGCCACACACACACACACTGGATGGATTGGAATAGTTTTCCGCCCATCCTTGGCCTCCTGACTGGAGCAAGGCAAGTCTTTCATGCAAGGTTTGCCGTGCTTTTGGACGGCCACGTGTAAGGTTGTGGTCTGCGTGCATTTGTTTGGACATTTGCAGTGTTGAGCATTTCTTCTTTCGCACAGTTTTTTGGAGCATGTCTTGATGAATGGGCCCAAACGTAATGCTGACTTTGGATTCACCTGGAGGACAAAAGACTCATTAGATCAATCCTCAAAACATGAGTGGCATTTTCGCACAAAAAGAGGGCTGGGCCTAATTAATATAATCCTTCGGATGTATCCGACGTTGATATCAAGCGCACTCCTGAGCTTGCCGACCAGCTAGTGCCACCAGGTCAATGGATGCCAACACGGAGATCGACTTCGACGACGGGGCCGCTGGGCAAGATTGGCAAACCAGCCTGTGCTGCAGATGCGCTTCCCATGGTGCAGCTTTGTTTGATATGTGTCCATGCTTCCCGCCTTAGGGCGCGTGATGCTTCCCCAGAGTCAGTTCCCGTTTTTGGCTCTTTGCTTGTTGGGCCACCCTTTGTTCTCCACTAACCAGGCAAAGATCATAGGTTTGTGTAGTTTGCAACGTGATGTATTTATCAACCATGTAAAACCCCAATGCATGAAATGTCTCACTTGTGCAGTCTCATCATCACGACTGCATATGGCTCAAGGAAAAAGCGCGCTGTGTACAGGGTTCAATTGTGACCCTTCCCGGTTGTTTAACCTGTTCTATAGGTTATCAGCCGTAAGCGGCTCTTTGTACAGAGTTGTACGCCATGGATGGCGACCCTGGACTACCCCATACCGAGGTGCGTCCCACACCTGATGAGCCCGCAGGCGATGAAGACGCCTCGCAATATGAACCGACTAGTCGAGCAAACTCCCAAGTGGCCAGGGAGCTCATCAGGAAGGGACAAGCACTGAGCAGTCAGGGCCTCGAATCACTTCGATCCCGGAGTGACCGTGGGAGGACTGGGCGGTCTGGTGCTCGATCTCCTTCACCTGTTGGATCAGACCGGCATCGGCATGGTGACATCGTCATGTACGACCCCCAGACCGATCTCGCAAGGGGAAACCCTATGCCACAGTCCATGAATCAGTTCAACCAACATGCTGCAAACGTCCACCTCGATCCTTCAATGACGATCAACCAGGACGTGACGAACTATCAGCAGATCAACGCTACCCAGAACAATGCCCAATTCAACCAGTTCGTGAATCAGGACACCGGTCCCATGGTCGCCCAGGTGGCGGAGGCAAGGCATGGTGAGATCATTGCCGGTCTCCAAAGCCAATCGGAGGCCATGAGACGCGAGATTCAGATGAATGCTGAGCAGCGTGTGAACACCATGAAGTCAGAAAGAGAAGCCGAGATGAAGTACCAAAACGCCATTAATACGATCAGCGAGCAGGAGAGACAGATCAGAGAGCTAAGGGCTATGGTCGAGCAGATGATGCAGAATCAACAGCAACCGCCTGCTCAACCTGCTCCTGCCCCTGCGCCTCCTGTTCAGCAGGCACCAGCTACCCCCTTGGCTATCCCGACAGTTCCTTTGGCTGCATCTCCACCCGGACTTTCGAATGCTTCCTCGCACAGTTGGACGAAGGTCGGGAGCGACCCCTACGGCAAAGACGGATCCGTTCCCGCCGGGGCCGTGGACGATGCTGCTACCGGAGACGGTTGGCCTTGCGATGATGGTGATGGTGGAAATGACAAGGACAAGAAAAAGAAGAAGAAGAAGAAAAAGAAGAAGGACCGTAGCCGACGCCGGCGACGAGATCCGTCATCTTCTCCCTCGTCATCTTCGTCATCAACTTCAACTGCATCGGATGAATCCTTTCGACGAAAGCTACTGAAGCACTTAGGTAATTCGAGCGATCCGACAGCGGAACGCGTTCGTGTAAAGGAGGGTGACAGAATTCAGATTCCCCGATTCCCGAAGCCCGAACAGTACCGTAATTGGAGGATCAAAGTTAGGGATGCTGTTGTTGCTACTTCCGACCAACCCGAAAAGGCATTTGAGTGGATTGAGGCAACTTGGATCCCAGGTCAAACTGTTGAAGTCCTTCGTGATTCAGGAATGTTTGTCCATCTTGATGCAAAGCTGGCATCGGCGTTGACGAATATCTTGGAGGGCGACCTCGCGCGGCAAGTCGACATTTTCAAAGAACAAGAAGCAAAGGAGAAACGCTACGCGAGGGGGCGCCAAATTCTTTTGATGGTTCACAAGCACTTCAGCACGAACATCAAACATGGTGCAATTTACGACTTTGAGGACTTGCTCTCTGTCCAGCTCATCAACGAGGACCTCAAGAACTTCATGACAAGATGGGACACGGTCATCGCTGGAATGGGCAATGAGCAAAATGAGAAGACCCTTGAAGCGCTGTTCCACCGCCAGATTCGAAAGTTTCGGCCTCTCAGTCATGATCTCAATGAGTATGAGCGGGCTGAGGAAGGGACGGAAAAGCACTCCTATAAATTCTTGATTGACGCATCGAGGAATTATTTGGAGCGCAAGAGGCTTGTTCACATGCGGGATGCTATGTCAAGCAACACAACGGGACGTGGCAGGACTCCATCGAACAACCCTGCAGTTCCTGGAATCCCCAAGGGTGTATGTGTGAAATTTCAAACTGGCCAGTGCACCTATGGTTCAGACTGCCGATTCGAACATGTTAAGGCACCGAAAGGTAAGGGGAAAGGCAAGAAGGGCGGATCTAGACCCCAGACGCCAAGGAAGTATCGTTCGCAGAGTCCCCCTGGTTCGAAGCCCCAGGTGTGCAAGTTCTTCAAAGCGAACAGATGTGAGAGAGGGAAAGATTGCCCATGGCAGCACCCCGCAACTTCCAAGGCAGCTCCAGCCCCAAAGGCCGAGAAGACCGCTAGTGGAGACACCCCCAAGACATCGCCGAGAGAGAAAAAGAAGAAGAAGAAGGGAAGCAGGCCTTCTTCTCAAGATTCGAAAGATTCAAAGGGTTCTCAGTCCCTCAAGTCTCCGCGATCGTCAAAAGGCAGCAATGCTGCGGTGTGCCTCCTCCAGGCGATGGTGTGCGCCGCGACCCTCGACTCGGTCGCCTCGCATCCTTGCTTGCCTAGTGTGACTCACGATGTTTTCCAGAGTATGCCATGTATCAAGAAGTGCGTGCAATTTTCTGATTACCCATCCATTTCGAACTATGAGACTGACGGCGAGCTTTGGCCCTACACTGCCTCGTCGAGAAGGTTTGCACACGAGTTTCCTGTTGATTATGTTCCGAAGTTCGATGAGAGAGCTGTCTCTGACGCAACTCTTATCGGCACCATGCATGAAGCTATGATGAAGGATTTGCTCAAAGGCACGAAGACTCCTTGCAAATTTCAATGCGACTCTGATTTCGGCTGTGATTCCTGCATCCCCGCAGGCCTAACGGCCGAGCCAGAGAAGCCCGTGACCTCCCCCAAAAAGGGGAAAGCTGCTGTTGCTCGTATGACAATGGATTCTTCTCACATTCCGTGGATCGCAGATACAGGAGCTTCTCAGGATTTGCTATCGGGAACCGATGCGGAGATGGGGTGTATTTACGAATCGTCTCAACCTCTGAAATTTTCCACAGCCAATGGGAATATTATCGGTACCAAGCAGGCCAGGGTCAAGATCCAACAGACCGATAGTGTTGTTCGGCCATATGTTCTTGACAAGGCTCCATCCGTGTTATCCGTGGGTATGAGATGCCTCAGGGACGGATATGATTTCGTTTGGAGAGCCCACAGCAGACCTTATTTCCGACTTCCGGATGGTTCACGTATCAAGCTCGAGGTCAAAGACAATGTTCCATTCATTCCCCCAGCAACTCAAAATGCTGTTCCAGCTTTGTCACAGAGCATTCCAAAGGTTACATCATTACCATCAGCTCCCATTGAAATTGAGGATGAAGTTCTGGTCATTGACGAGGAACCGGAAGCTGTTGAAGAGGTGCTTGTGACCAATGAGGATGATGGGGATGAATTGGGGAACGATGATTTCTTGCTTGAGGACACCATTAGCCAACCGGAAGGTGAGGTCATTGAAGAGTGCCATGACAATCCCTCCGAAGATGCGCCTAAGGTCATCGCTTCCGATTTTGTGTCAAAGCCTATTTTGAAGGACGCCCCTCGCGAACGCGGTGAAGCAGCTTTGCGTGATGAGGCGACCTCACTCCAGCACTTGATGTGTCACACTCCCAAGAACCCCTTTTGCGAGACTTGTAACAGGGCGAAGATGTACAAATATCCATCAAAACAGAAGGGAGGTTCCACTCAAGTCGAGGCCAAGAAGTTTGGTGATCACCTTACGGCGGACCATCTTATCACATCAGATGATCGTGAAATCGGCATTGATCAATCTAGAGTTGCACTTGTGGTTCGAGATGTTGCCACTGATTTCCGTTATGTTTACCCAGCAGCACGGAAAACCTCTCATCAGTGTGTGATGGCATTCAAGCACTTTGTCCGCACCGGGGAAACCGTGAACGTATTTTACAGTGATCGGGCTCCTGAACTTGTGAAAGCGGCGTATCAATTGGAATGGAAGCATGTTCAAAGTACAAACTACATTTCCAAAACTAATGCTATTGCTGAGAGGAACGTCAGGGCGATTATCGAGGGCACGAGGACCAACCTGGAACAAGCTGGTTTGCATCATTCGTATTGGCCACATGCGGCCAAACACTATTGCATGGCGCATAACATCACGGACCACCCAGATTATCATTCACCATGGAAGGTACGTTTTGGAGAAGATTTTCCCGGACCATATTTGCCCTTTGGTTGTCAAGTCAACTTTTGGACCGGCCCGAGGAATCGACCCAACAAGCCTTTGAAGTTTGAACCTACTTCCAGGGCTGGAATATTTCTGGGGTATCCCATCCATCCTGACTTTCTTTGGCGTCACGAATTTCTCGTTATTCCTTTGCGAGATTTGATGGAGAAGGACTATGATCAACCTATTGCTCCTTTGAGGGTAAATCAGATCAAATGTCCGAATGGTGAATTCTCTTTTCCAATGGTAGAACGGCACTTATTGCACATGAATGGCGTGATGCCGGGGCTTGAGTATGCTCCTGAAACGCCCGATCCAGCTGCATTGGATGCGCCGCTCTTGGAGGAGGATTTGCCGGCAGAGATGCCAGGCCAGGATGACATCGATGATCAGGAACTCGCTGAAAACCTCGGAAAGCTGATCAAAGATTCCCCCAAAAAGGGACCCGCGTCGGAAGAAATGGTCAAAGTTATCGATTTGAAGACCAGCAAGGACACCTTTGTTCCCAAAGATGGAGGTGCTCATTACGATGCGGGGGGTGTGAAAGCCCGAAGGTATTCAGGATCGAGCAAACCCGACAGTATTCCACCTTTTCTTTGGAAAACTATGTCAACAAAGCAAAGGAGACTCGCCATCATCAAAGATGAACGAGAGAAGGCTCGCAAGGCTTTACTCGATGAGCCCGTCTCCGAGGACCCGGAAGCTTCTTCTTCCAAAGCTAGGCCGGCGACCACTGCAGGATTGGAAGATGAATTTTCAATCATTCCTCTTATGCCTGTTGCACCTTGCGTTGGGGACCATTCTAAAGAGGAGACCGTTGAGGACGCGCTGGATGTTGTGGTTTTGCCTGCACTTTCTACGAATCCCGAAATTGGTCAACATCGTTGCAAAGTTCTTCAAGCTCACCTTCACCCCGTTATTCATGCTATGGTTGCTAGACCGGTGGGGCGGAAGGAGATTGAAAGCAATGTTGATGCTCAAAAGTCTATTGACGTGGAGTGGCACAACCTTGAGAGCAAGGGCGCATGGGATTACGACACTGTGCGTGAGTGGTCGCAGGTGGTCAAAGAAGCTAAGGGGAGAAGTGAAAAGGTCCATGTTGGCAAAATCTTTGAAATCTGTGTTGAGAAAGGGAGTGAACTTCAAAAGGGAAACCCTCTTCGCAAGTTTAAGGGAAGGACTGTGTTTCAGGGGAACAACGTTAAAGACGAAAATGCTGAGCAAGCTCTATTCGCTGAACTTGGATCGGCCCCTTCCACCATGGAAGCTGCCAAAGCCATCGATGCGTATGGAGCTATGCCTGGTAACTGCACCCAACAATCCGATGGGCGACAGGCATATACGCAGGCATTATACAAGGGAATCAAGACATGGGTACGCCTCCCAAAGTATCGCTGGCCGAAAGGTTGGGCCTCAAAGTATAGCGATCCAGTAGTGCAGCTCATTCTTGCTCTTTACGGCCACCCGGATTCGGGGGGTCTATGGGAGAAGCACTGTGAAGACATCCTCTTGTCCCTTGGTTTCCGTCTTGTTTACCCTGGAGCCTGGCCTTCAGTTTTCTGGCATCCGAAACTTCGACTCCTGCTCGCAGTGTACGTCGACGACTTCAAGATGTCGGGACCGGTTCAGAATGTTGCAAAAGGTTGGGAACTCATTTCTTCCAAGATTGATATGGACCCACCTTCGGCTGTTGGTAGGTACCTCGGATGTGAACATGTTGTCACGGAGAAGGTTCAACTTTCGCCTGAACATCATCCTTTCGCTCATGTTTTCAATCATGACCTGGAGGATCCATCCGACAAGAATGCAGCCGCAGCTCGCCGAACTCAGGATTACTGGGAACACTATCCAGAACATGGCGTGGTTGTTTGTCAACACGAGCAGCCAAGGCGCAAATTTCGCCGCACGCCTAACGGTGTTGCCTTGGGTTGGGCGGGACGCGGTACACAGAGTGCAGTCCATGTTTTGATAAAGATGGTGCTGCTCAGCAGTATTGGCATTTCGATGAAGACGATGATCAGATTCAGACTGTTCCTTTTCTTTGGGTTGGGACTACGTATTTCTTTCATGAAAAGTTGGAAATGCCCGCCTAGCGGCTGCGGCCGTGAAGAAGCTCAGGGACAAGACGTCCGCCAAGAAAGCCAATCGAGCCAAAGGTTTTTCGTATATCGATGAACTGTTTCAGCACCAACCTTGCATGGACAAGCCCGTCACGCTGGTTACCTATGACATGACCGGATTCCTTAAACAATGCCTTGACAGGTATGTTGAGCTTGCGGGGGGCAATGTTCAGTTCAAGAAGGTTTCCACTCCATTTCAGGATGACCGCATTGCAAGACCCACCAAAGACGATACGGAGAAGAAGGGTATTCTTCAACCCATCGCCTCCAAAATCCTCATGAAGGTCCTGTTTGCTGCGCGGATGGCCCGTTTTGATCTCTTGAGAGCGACCCAGGGACTGGCTTCTCGCGTTACCAAGTGGTCCGTCGACTGCGACCAGGCGCTCTTCCGGTTAATGTGCTATATCCATACCACAGTCGATCGGAAGATGCACGGTTTCGTTGGTGACCCCTCATCACGAACCCGACTATGGTTGTTTGCGGACTCAGATCATGCTGGCGAACATGACTCCCGCAGTACATCAGGGTGCTTTCTTGCATTGATTGGCCCTAATACCTTCTATCCTCTGACTGCATTTTCCAAAAAGCAGACTTCCACTGCGATGTCGTCCACGGAAGCCGAGGTGATTGCAGCTAATGTGGCATTGCGTGCTGTTGGACTTCCGTCTTCCTGCCTCTGGGAGATCATACAGTCGGCGGGGGGTGGTACAGAAAACCCAACATGCACTCTCACCCCATCAAGAACTTCCGATTATTGGATCAACGACACGGTCAATGGATATATAGTCAGAGTCCACAATAAAAGAAGAACCCAGTTGTTTGTTCCATCGAACGACGACTGCCCGGTTAGAACCGAGGCCTTGTCCAGCACCAGATACACGGTTCAACTCTTCAGCGATGGCAACATCAATCTCAAAGTTTCTCGAATTTGCCCAAATGATCCAGAAAGCCAAACCGACTCCGCATGGATAGGCAAGACGTATTTCTTCATGCGGGGGGCCGGCGAGGCAGATCTCGAAATCGAGGCCAAAGAGATCAGGGACAACCTTACCGACTTTGAGTATGTTGGAGATGAACGTGTTGGTAGCGAGGGCGTGACTCTTATCAACAATGGTTCTTTCGAAGGCATTTGTCTCGAGGACAACCAGGCCACTATCCGTATTCTTGAAAGTGGTAGATCTCCGGCCTTTCGCCATACCGACAAGACCCAACGTGTTAATCTTGCTTGGTTGGCGGAGCAATTCAGGCGGAAACACTATAAGCTTACGCACGTGTCCACCGAACTTCAGGCTGCAGATATTCTTACGAAGCCTTTCACAAATGCTGAGAAGTGGCAGGGAGGGCTCAAACTCATGAATATTGCTAGTAAATTGGATGTCCCAGGTATGCCGGCTGCCGTTTCGCCACGCCTGGAGAAATCCGAGGCCAGGAATACGGGGGGTGCCCCTAATCGTATTCTGGTTGAAGTTTGCTGTTCACATGATTCCAAGCTGGGTGATACTTCGCGCCGACCCGCTTTTGGCTGCCACGTGATTCGGATTACCCAGGACGATGATATTCTTTCTCATGCCACTCGTAAGCGTGTCGTTGACGAGGTGAAGCATATCCGCTCTATCGGCAACAAGGGCTTCATTCCTGTTTTATTATGGGCAAGTATCCCTTGCACTGGCGGAACTGCTTGGTCTCATATTAACATGAATCATGACACGGCGAAAGAGAAGGTGAAGCGACATCGATCCATTTACAAAAGAATTTGGTCTGCCTTCGTTGACCTCGTGAACTCAATGGAATTCGCCAAACCGTTGATTGCTATTGAATGGCCTAGGAGTTGCACTTATTGGGACGATAAGGCTGTTGACAAGTTCGTAATTCGAAACAACATGACTTCTGTTAAATTTGACGGTTGTGCTGTTGGTGTCAAAACTACCGATGGGATTCCAATGAAGAAACCATGGACCGTGAAGACCAACATGCATTGCCTCCACAATTACCTTGATGGAAGAGTGTGTTCTTGCACTGTCCAACATGCCGAAGGTAGGGGACGGAATCTCAAAAATACTGAATCCTACACTTACGTCATGACTGACTTGATTCACAAGGCTTTTGCTTATGCAGTGTCGGTTCAAGAAAAGGTTGTCCAAACACGGATACTTGTTGCGACCATGGCTGAAGCACTGCCAGTGGAGAAGGCCTTGAAGACGGTACGCTCGGCATTCTCTGAGAGGAACTACAAAGATGTGCCGCTCGCTCGAGTTGACTACGGCTCGGACTACATCCTGCACGATGGGAAGGTGAAGGCCGAGGTCATCCCCGACGAGCTGCGCGTCGCCAACCGAGAGGCTTGGTCAGACATGTTCCGTGATGCGGCAACTCAATCATTCATCGTCAAGGACGTGAACTCCGGTGTCGACCTTGCCAAGATGAGTGAACGTACCGATGCGCTGGCTCTCGCCAAGAATGCCATGTCATCGTTGACAGGTACTGCGGGAATTCTCAAAGAGGCTCCGGCTGAGGCTTTCGATATCCTCTTCTGCCCGGGGAAACCCGCGGTCAACTATCTGTTTTTCGGCGACTCCTTCAATGCATTGGTCAAAGATGGAGCAAAGACAGATGTTGGCACCATCATCAAGGAGAATAAGCGGACGCTATTTGGGCACAAGCACGAGGTTTGTCCGAAATGACATGGGGCAAAGGACTGGCGGAATCTCTTGATGCCGCTGAGCGGGCAATGCTAAAGCTCGCCGAAAGGCCTGAGCCGCGGCCGTACGTCATCGTGATCTCCTGGTCTGGAAATGATGTTGTCGGTCGCAACGGTTACATCGACAACCCCGCCGCCCTAGCGGGCTGGGCCACTGACTCCGAGGCAAAGCGGAAGGCTGCGATGGACATCATCGAAAGGAACGCCCGAGCAGTGATGACTGTCCGTGACCGGCTACGCCATATTGCTTTCCGGGAAGACGTGGTCCAGGTCGTGCTCATCGTACCTCGGGACTTTGAGACGTATGGATTGAGTGAATCTTATAAGACTCAAATGGACGGTCATGCACGTTTGTTGCATGGTTCCGCGGGAATCACCGTCCTCGACCCCCAGACTCTCATATCCAACACGTCCCGGGCAGACCGCATCCACACCGATGACACCGAGCGCAACAGGAAACACTACATCAATTACTATGTGGCCGCCGCGAAGCTCGGGTACTGCATTGGCCAAATCAACCGCTTCGAAATGGCGATGAATTGGTACCGCCTCGAAAGGGAATACATGAATATTGACACATCAATCCCGATCGTTGGCGCTACACCCCAGGAAACTGGCGGTCCGGCAATTGCAAAGAACCCTGAGGACCCGTTCGACAATGAGGTCCGTGAGAGGGAGTTGGAGGCGATCAACCAAATCGCCGCGCAAGAGCCGAAGCGCGAGGTTTTCCTGGAGACTGAAAAGGAGGCAAACCCCCTCTACCCCCTTGACACCGTCAAGGAGGAAGCAAAGATCTTGCAGATGATGCAGCCCGACATTCACGCGGCGACCGTCAGCGGCCTCAACGATGTGATTGATTGGTCTTCTTCTTCGGATGAGGAGGACCTGATCAGCTTCGACCTGCCCCCTGGCTCTCAGCCTAAGGTCAGCCGGCCGAAAGGCCAGGCCGTTGAGGTTGCCGCAGTGGATCCGAACGACATCGGTGAGGACGGCCAAATCAAGCTCATCCTCACTTCCAAGCGGAAAGGTCATAACAAAATGACTGCAGCTCTCAGTGCTGCGACACCAAAGGTGAAATCAAAGGCAATGCCAATGCCTGCTGCCTCATCCAGCGATCAGGCGTCCGGGGCTGGGACCAGCAAGACTCAGCCCGGAGAGATCCGTGGCCCGGAGATCACCCCCAAGGCGAAGGCAGTTTCCAAAGCTGCTGGAAAGCCCGGGGAGACCCGTGGCAAGGCTGCTGAACCCAAGAGGGAGTGGATCAAGTGCTCAGGAATCAAGATTCCCCAGATCCAGAACTATGGCAGAAGGACGTTCTTGAGCAAGAAGGTGTCGTATTTGGTTCGCGGACATGCCCACGAACATGCGACGCGATCCATCCCTGAGATCAATCTCAAGGACAACTCCTTCGACTACGCAGCCGTCGCCAAATGGATCCAACGTCGATATGACTGGAACTGCTCCCAATACACTCTTCTTCAGGCCACGTCCACATCGAATCGGTTCGAGGTCTATGTCGAGTACGCGCCGGCCGGGCAGCAATGGAACGGGCTCAGTTTCATGCCACTACGCATTCGCGCGTTCACCGGCCACAACGATTGGGTGACCGAGGCCAGCGGCTTTGACAATATTCCTGGAGATCCCATTGCAATGGATGTCAATTACACCATTGAGCACGCAAAGAAGGGTGTGCGACCGGGCTTCTGCAAAGATTTCTCGGACGCACGCCGAAAGGCGCTGCCCAAAATCGCCTACCACACGTGCAACATGCAGAATTTCTTTGACATCATCTACATGGGCATCTTTCCGGGCGGAATGGGAGACCGGCAAACCTCGCGTGGTCACGCCTACCTGACGGTAGTGCCTCCTTGGGACAGGCATGGCCGGAAGGCGGGGGGTGCGCGTGCTGACCGACCCATCAACATCGCCGTCGATGTGGAGATGTTGATCCAATTGGGATGTCGGCTGTACGCACCCGGAGACGGGGAAGCCCTGGTGACGGAGGATTGGATCACGAACAAGGTCCTCATTTACGCCTATGACGCTGAATGTGCAAAGTTTATCTGGTCCAACCGGATGTACGTCAGCGTCAGACGGAACTACCAGGACAGCATCAAGAAGTATCGGGAAGAGACCCAGAAGGGCCCCAGTGCTGGAATCGTTCATGGCGAAGGCTGAGAAGGAGTGCAAGCTCTATTACAAACAGTGGGCTCCGACAGCGTGCCGCGACATGACGCGGCCCCACCGCATTGGCAATGTGACGAAGGTCAGGGACGTCTACGACGAGAACCTCCCGAAAGAAGAGCAGGTCGCGCTTGAATTCGAGACCGCCCGCTATGGCCTCTACAGGAACTGGGCCCGAGCTGTGACGCAGCAGCCCGGGGAAACCCGAGGCCGGAGTGGTTTGTGGCAGGACTTGGATCCCAACAAGCAGAAGTCGACAAATTGGCGCTTCGCGGAGGTCATGCGCATCCCCGACGTTGAGTGCCCTCGCTGCAAAATCCTCATCCCGGTCGGCACCATCAACTGTTTTCAGTGTGACCAGCTGATGGAACGCATGCCCGATATCAAGAAAATAGCCAGGGTCGTCCGTTTGCAGGAGAAGGCCAACAGCTTGGGCGTGCCGCTTTCCATGGACCAGGTTGAGACTCAGATATTGACGCAGCGGAAGGATGCGCGGGGAGATCGAAGCGCAAGAGGGGGCCTCGGCATCATGAAGGACATCGCCAAGAAAGCGGTTCTTCGCAACAAGGAGTACACCACGCTGTACGAGAGGCTGATCAATGACCCCTTCTACGCCTACACTGCCGCGCGGGGAGACCTGACGCCGTCCGCCCTCGAGTTCATCGAGAAGGTGGCACGATGCATTATTCCGAGTTTCGTGAGAACCAAGGAAATGATCCAAGGAAGCGTTGCTGTGCCGAAATATCACGCACGGCTAACGCTGGTGCCGCCAACGGAGGACGTGCAGGAGGTCGATCCGAAGGACGTCTATGTTGTGCATGGTGGCAGATTTCTGGAACCAGAACAATTTGCTGCATTGCATGGAAGCCTTGACAAGAGCAACCGCTACCCCGTGATGGGCTGGACCCGGGATTTCTCGTCTGTGGGAGACCCCGAAATGGTATTGGTTGAGTTGCTCTGCTTCGTCGAAGAGGAGATCCCCAACATCGAGATCCCTGGACGAGCCACCCCGCTCCCTGCAGTTGTCGGTGTGACGCGCAAGCCCATTCCGCAGCTCCGGGAGACCGGTGGCCAATGGCAAGATCGTCAATGGAGCCAGTCGTACTGGGGAAGCTGGGGCCAATCCTGGGACTCGTGGTGGTCTGATGATCAGCGCCCGTGGAAGAGCTCCCGCAATTGGGATTGGCGATGAATGAGCGATCTCTTCAACAATCTTTTCAATCTTCGGCTGACATCCATTTACATTTCAAATTGAATATTCATTATACTTCTCAATCATGTTGGCCGAGGATCAATGTACAGTGCATGAGCACGCCTCGCGAGAGCGACGGTCAGTGGAGGCGGAAGACCTTAACTGCCGATTGCTCGCATCCAAGTGCTTGTGTGCTGCAAAAGGACTTCATGCCTATCGGGTTTCTTTGGTTGTTTCATCCCTTTCATTTGTCCTCCTGTTTCACTTTCGGGCACGGGGGGTGTAGTTTGCAACGTGATGTATTTATCAACCATGTAAAACCCCAATGCATGAATGTCTCACTTGTGCAGTCTCATCATCACGACTGCATATGGCTCAAGGAAAAAGCGCGCTGTGTACAGGGTTCAATTGTGACCCTTCCCGGTTGTTTAACCTGTTCTATAGTTTGGTTGCTGGGGTCCTAATTCCAGCCAAGGATGAAGGTTACCCTGTTTTGGGTGGGCTCGCAGTTGGCCATTGGATGCAGCTTATCAGCGTAGAGCAGGCAGCATTGCACACAGGATTTTTTGACTGCAAGCGTCTTTCTTTCCGGCAACGAGTTGGTGGCTGCAATCCACCATGTAACTCGGTCCACCAAGGATCCGACCCCTGCAAAACCCCTAAGAAGGCGCATTTTCGGTTGGTTTGGCTGCAAAAAAGAGGGCCCTAGTTTACCTGGTGGTTCAACCATCCACCAGGGCCATCTATTTACGGAATATTTTGACACCTATGGACCCCATGTTTTTCCGTTTGGCTCGTTCCAAAACGGGCCATGGGTTTGCCAACTGGCCATGGCCATGGCCGCCGCGCGCCAGGACATGAGCCAGGGAAGCCGGGTGCCGGTGCCGGAGGATGCCAACGCCCTGCAGAGCTTCATGCACAACAACGCGCCACGGCAGCGGATTTGGCTTTCGCGGATTTGGATTTCGGATTCGGCGGCGGATTTGGCGGCGGTGGTATGCGGTCGAAACCGCTGGGACTGAATTTCTTTGCATTTTGCCAAGGGATGTTAGGACTTTGTCTGCTTTTTGCCAACAAATTGGTATTAATCCACTAAAAGTTAGACTTTTGGCAGGGAAAGCAACCGAGATTTTGGGGCAGGTGAAATGCCCATGTCAGAACCTATTTGAGAGGGGACCGGGATGTTCACTGGGGGTACGGGATTTTGACCATGGCCATTTCTGGCTGGTGCGATGGGCAGGGAATGAGGCAATGAATCTGGGGATTCCCTTCTAGGTCCCCCAGTAGCGCCCTTTCTCACCCTTTTTTGGTTGTGAGGGTTCCCCTACCAAACTAGACTACAGAACAAAGGGTACCCTTATTGTAACCTCTTTACTGGAAAGCCTTGGAATGAACCTGGGGGTTCCCTTGAAGGGCACCAGTTGGATGGATTTCTCATCTGCTGAGCACCAACAAGTGCTCGAGTGTTCTCCAGATGTCCTGCATATCAGGCTACCCCTAGTTGGTGGTTTGGATTGGTGGTTTGGAGGTTTGAATGTTGGCATTTTTTTTAAAGGTTTTTAGTCTGTTTGGTTCTGTTCATTGTTGGTGGGGGGGGAGGCTGCACAAAACCAAGTTGTTTACTACGTAGCCACGGGTTGGAAAGATCAGGCTACTTATCTGGTAGTTTGGATTGGTGGTTGGGGATTTGAACCCCCGGTGTGGAGGATGAACGAGAAACCACCCGGGAACCATCAATCCAAACCACCAACTAGTAGGAAGCTGAATTTTGCCACCGCAAGGCGATTGCTTTGGGGATTTGGGCTGTAAGAGGAACAAAGCCATCCACCCGGCTATGGTTTGCCAGTGGGCGCATGCTGCATGCTGCCATGTGTCAGAATGGGACACGTGTTTGTAGGCCCGTAAACCTCTCTACGCCCATACTCCCCCAAACAAGCACTGGATGTCGATGGCGAAATCTGAACATGTCAGTGTGGCCGCGATGGCCTGCTTGAGGCAACCAGGCTACCCTCCAGGAAAAAAAAGAAAGAGCATGGCACCCGAAAAAGGCCCCCTTTTTGGTGGCCAATTTTTTCTCAGGGGTGCTTGGGTCTTAAGTGATTTGCCCCAGAAGCCATCATGGGCACACGCCTGGCAGGACCTTCGCAGCGTGTGGGAGACCTATTATATGAGCACACGGGATATTTGGCATCCACCTGTCTCAGCAGCTCGGCAGCTCGCGGCTTCCCTTGACTGGCGGGGAACCCGCTGTTGGTGCGCTCCCCGGACAACAACCGCGCAAAGCAGCCAACTTAGCGGAAGGAACCCAATAAAGAGTTCCTTTTGGAAGATTTCTTCAGAACGTCGATTTTTCTGGTTCCATGGCAAACATCCAGGCAGCATCCGCAAGCAACCCTGTCTTTGAGATCCAATTCAAACCCAACATGGGCCCATGGGTGTCCTTTTTTGTTGTTTCGGCAGAAAATAGATGGGCCTGGTCAACCTGGTTGTTTTATAATCTACCAGTGCCATCTATTTTCCCGAACGGACACCAGGGATCCGTTTTCTATCTAGAAAACCACCAAAAACCCTGGAAACATGGCGATCGGTTTTTGAAAGGAACGATGGCTGAAAAGAATGAATGGCTGAAAAGAATGAATGGCTGAAAAGAACAATGGCTGAAAAGCAGGTGATTATCTAGAAAGATTCGGATCCCTGGAAAGAATGGAACGGGAATCAACCCCTAGACTCATGGCCTCACATCCGGCTGAGCCGAGGTCTGGAAGATGCGTGGCAGCGCCTCCGCACAGCCCAAGAAGGTGGGTGAGGCGCCACGTGTTCAGATGACCGGTCCCTGGGGTCGGTCCCCATGGGCGTCCTTTTGAGGAGAGCTTGATTAGAAATAGATGGCACTGGTTTAGAGTGTTTTTTTTTCCCCATTTACCGGGGGCATCTATTTTCCAAAAAGGATACCTATGCCCCTGACGGTTCAACTGGACTTCCGTCGCGTTTTTGTTCCTTATTTTTCTTGGGGGGGGGGAAGGACAAACAAACATAGGGGCAACGCAGCAAGTTGTGTGGACTTTTTTTGGCAAACAACCGACTCAGGACGTGAGATTTGCTCAAGATTGTCTTTGGAATCCGTCCCTGTACTAATAAATACGCCCCCCCCCAAAAAAAAACATCCTTTGCTGCCAGACAGTATCTATATTAATGGGGCAGTTAGGGGTCGACCAGACTTTCTCTTCGGTCCTCGTCCAGATGGGCTCCCCCTTTCCCAGACACGAACATCGTCAAAATCGACATTTTCCGAGGAACGAATTTAACAGCCGTTTAAGGTTGTTTTCCCAGTTTTGCAGTTCAGAAGTAAAAGGCACTGCACAATTTGATGTTCGAATTACACACTTAAAGACCTGGATGTGAATTCGTATAGATAAACATGAACTATATATATGTTATATGTGCTGGAATACCCCTAAAAGACTGGTGTCGGGTTGGCGCGAAATTGGGGATCCTTCTTTATTAAGGAGGGGTATTTGTTTCCGGAATGTTTTCTTTTCCGGGCACCCTTGTCAATAGGGTGCGTCGATTAATAGGGGCAATGATTAGTTTCCTCTGGTTAACTGGAATTTATCACTGGACATATGTCGACTCTTTCCCACGTATCCGCAAATGGAAGTTTGGGAGTTGCATCGTGCTGAGCTTATCCCCCTGGGATGATGTAAAAGAGGAGAGCTTTTCAGAGCTGCGGGCTCCGGTCAGGTCCTTTACCTGGTTGAAGTTTGGCAGTTGTTTGGTTCTCTTCATTTTTAGGAGGGAGCTGCAAAAAACAAAGTTGTTGCTACCATACCGAGGGTTGAACGGGTATGTTCACTGTTGTTACATTGTTGGGGGTTATCAAGGTCGGAAAATGAGGTGGTGCCCCTTTAGCCTACCACTTGGGAGGTGACTTTAATCATGATAAAATCATGGGACTAGTTTATGCTTTAAGTTGACGGATGGTCGGCCAGCTGTAGTTCAGGATTATTTGCCTTGGGCAAAGTTTTAGTGTGGGAATGCAGCGTGTTGTTGTTCCCGCTTGTTTGAAGAACCTTTTTTGCCTTACTCCCCGTTTAGTCAGCGCCTTTGCGGGCGGACAGGGAATTCGACTCAGCATTCCTGGGCTTGCAGATGGCCCACAGAAATCACATCGCATGAGCAACAGGAACAAGTTGCTTTCTCGGCCAGTGACAAGTCGCTATGGGAACCCTGGTGTCCCTTCTGAGCGTTCAGCTTTTCGTCCAGAAAGGGCATGTGCCAAGATAGGACCCCCCCCCCCAAGTGGTCGCCCATTGGGTTCCCTCTAAACAAATCTGAAACGGGTGCCCTGAAAAAGCACACATGCGGAAGCTTGGGATTTGTGATGTAGGGAGTTGAACCCTAGTCCTTGTATATAGAAAGTAAGCTTGCAAGCAACCATTTGGCAGGAAGCCGGAAGGACGAAACAACCACTTCGCTTCTTTTCGGACCAATTGTGCTCTTAGGGTGATGTTGGGAGAAATCTCGGACATATCTCGGGTACCAGCAAGCATGTTTCTCAGGAAGTCTCAGGGCAACCCACCAGTTCTGTGGTTGAACCAGGCCGGTGTTTCCATGGGACCCCAGAAAAAGTGATCCACTTTTTGCAGAGGGGTCAAAAAAGGCCAAACCAAGTGCCTTTTCGAGCAAGCCACCTAGTTTTTGCGGCGGCTTTTGGCAGCAGACAGGACATGTACCAGCTGATTGACCACATCTTCTACGAGGGCCGGCACCTCTTCCGCCAGGGCGAGCAAGCGCTGAGGCTGCGGGAGAAGCGCCTGGGACGGCACAAAACGCAGATGGGGGACCCTCCTCAGAGAAATCTCGGCATCTTCCCCAGATGAACATGGAACCCGCCCTGAGCAAAATCATTTGTTCGTGGGTCGTCCTTCCATGTTGGTTTGGAGAGTAAGTGTCTTTTTGTTAGGCCAGTTTGGTTGAACATACCCCGGTGCGCGTATTCGCGTGAACATAACATTCTATCGGGAGTTCAATCTCAATCAGTGGGATCGATCTCGTTTCCAGTCGAACTGGAACAATGTGATGGATGGAGTGTCTGTTTTCGGAGTTTTTACTGTGTTGGAGGTTGGCTTAAAGGGAAACCACAAGGAATACCAACAAAGGGGATCCAAATCCTATTTTAAGACACGGCCGGATGTTTATTTTGTTTGGTGCCCTGCAACCTTCCGACGTTTCATGAGCTTCGATTCATGTCCCATGGACTTGACGCACATCGGTGGGAACCCCCCGCAAGATCAGACCGAACTGAATGCTTGAGAGAAGGTGCAAGATCATGTTTAGCTTCATTCTGGAAAGCCCGAAGCGTTGTCCCTCTCAAGGTAAAGCTTGGGGGTTTGCTCATTGACCGGTCAGACAAACATGAGCTTGACTGCGCTGCGTGAATGAATTCGAGTTTCAGCGACCTTGTCAATCAACAGGCGTGCCTTTGAGATCGCTTTTGTGTTTTTATGGCTTTCCACCACAAGTTGCCCCCAATCAGTGGTTTGGTTTTCAGGTTTCCCCTTCTTGTGGAGGGAAAAAGGGAAACCACCTCCGGAACCCTGCAAACCACCACTCCAACCATTGGAGGGAAGCTGACGCACCCCGGTGCTTCGGAGTTTGGCAACGCCCTTGGCTTGGCTTTGGGGCACTCGGCGCTGTTTTCTCCCCGCTTGAGCAAAGTAGGGTGCGAAGGCCCGCTGCATCGCAAGTCCTAGCCCGAAAGCAAACCACCTGAGCGGTGATGAAGTGTTTTTTTGCTGAGGAGTAATTCTGAGACCCAGGTTGCCCATGAAAAAGGTTCTCAAAACCTTCTCAGAACCCCTTGCAAGGTTCTTAAAACCCTTCCTGGTTTCTATTGGCGGTATTGCGCTTTCTGACCTCTCGATTGTGATTGAACCGCATTCTTCCCCCAATCCAGTTGGGACCCTAAATCCTGTAAAGCATAGAGGTTCTTTGGTGCATTTTGTTTGGATGTTAGGACTTTAACTTGTTGCCAACCAATGGGTGTTCCGTATTAAACCACTAAAAAAAAAGCAGGGCTTTGCAGAAAGCAACCAAGGGTTCATCTGGGTTTGGACTGGAGAAGTTAGCACTGTTGCCTCTCGAACTTTGAGAAGTGCAAGCGCACGGATTTGGCGCTTCGAATGCGGTTACACTGTTGATTCTGAGCCTGCACGTGCGCTCGGCTGAACACACCAAACCAACCTGGAGACAACATATTGCCATAATACGGGCACTGTCCTCTGCCGGAGATATTGCGTGCCTTGAGAAGCTTTCTGTAGGAATGGTTGCATCCGTGATTTCCAGATCAGGGTGAGGTTGCCCTAGGATGCCCGTTCATGTATCCTGAATTTTCATGTTCAAGCATCTCCTTTGCAAGCCGTGGGGATTTGCAATCTGACGGATCAACGGTTAGCCGCATCTTTGCTCAGGAAGACAGACGTGCCTTGGCTGGATTGTGCACCGGCCTTGAGCTTGCATGTCATGGGCTTTGGGGCCTAGCACTTGCTAAGCCCAGGCTGTGTAAGCCCTGCACTAAGCCAAGACTTGGGGAGTACAGCAGCCTCCAGGCACTAGCACGCCGCCCTTGCAGGTTTCCTGATGCTTCACCTGATCCTAAGATATATGCTGAATGCCCACGGTTCTGTGGACTTGGCTCTCCCAGGCATGCAGCGCAAAATCAAATCACATCGAAAACACATCGACAAAGATGAATCTTCAAAGGGCGAAATCCCCCCCCCCCCCCCCGCCCCATCCAGTTGAGCGTTTTTTGTTTTTTGCTCAGGACCCCGCAGACCGGGACTGGCTGGCCTTGATGCCAAACGAGCTGCTGCCGTCGGACCATCTGCCCATCCTGCGCTCCGGACGAGTTATATTGCCCTCCAATGGGAGGACGCGGGTCCCTTCAATTTCTAGGTTCCCCAGTAGTGCCCTTTTACCGTTTCTTTTTGGGGGGAGGGTGTTTTTTTACTAACATAGACTACAGAAAAAAAGAAAGGGTACCCTGATTCTAACCTCTCTACTGGAGGACCTAGATTTGCTTGAGGGTACCCCTGCGCCAGCCTTTCAAGGAAACCACCAGGATGGTCTCAGCTCATCCCATTCCCCTTGACCGAAACTCGACACAGGTTCAAGCGGAAATACACGTTGAGGGCCTTATTTGAGGTTAGGTCAAAAGCTAAACTCATGGACCCCGCAAAACGGAGGTCTGCTCTAAGACGCCAGCCTCAGGACCAATCCAGGAACCCTCTAGAATGTCCCGTGGCTTGCGACATGCCTAGTGTGGATGGTTGCGAAACCCTGCATCACTTTGAAGCAATGGTTGAAGCCATTATTTGTTGATATTTGCAGCGGAGTCGAATCATTCCTGGTTTGTCCGGTGTTCCGCAATCCACTACGCACCACTTTGAAACCATTGTTGAAGCCATCACGTTTGCTATCGCATTTTCAGGACAATCCAATCCTTCCAGGCTTTCTGAACGGTATTGAAGCCATCGTTTGTGGATATTTGCAGCGGAATCCAATCCTCCCTGGCTTTCTGAACGGTGCCTCAGAGGATTTCGTCCGAGGTGGGACTTCCATCTCAACGTCCAGAGCCCTCGCTGGGAGCCCACGGTGCTGGTGAGCGCCGCCGAGAGGCTCTTCTTTCAGCTGCCCCTCGCCGCCCAAAACGCGGAGCGCGCTTTGAGTACGCTTTGGGCAGGGCGCGGCGTTTTTTTTTTTTTTCTCCTCCCCCGCGGCCAACGGGGCCCGAACGTGCTGGAGGTTGTGCTTCGGATTTCTGAAGGCCAAACTCAAGAAGGGGTTCAAAATTAGTTGATTGATCATTCTGGGTGGCCAAAATGCTGAGGTAAAAAGGCACCTGGTCAGGTCGCCTGGTCCAATTACATTTTGCTTGGAAGGGACACCCAGAAACTGCTCTGTTTCAACAGGTCTGGGGGTCAGCATGTCTTCGCCAGCGTCGCCCCCGCGAGCGGTCAGCACTCGGCGAAAGCTGCCGTGCCGCTGGGAAGGCCCCGGCTTGCAGCATCTTGTGTTCGTTGCACTCGTAGCTTTGCATGCCCTTGCAAGGTGCGTGTCCCTTTACTGCGCAGGCGCGGTGTTTTGGAAGGTTGTGCGTTTGCGCCGGTCGCCATGCGATTGAGATGTCCGTATCTGGGGTGATCGTTTTGATGCGTGCTGCTTGGTAGGCGCGTGCAAGCGTTTGCCCAAGCGTCGTGCTCGTCGGCCCTGTCGTGCAATCCGCTCGTTGTGGCTGGCACCGCAGTTCCGCGGCAACTTTTGACTCGCACCGCTGTGTCAAAGTTACAGGTTGGGTTTCGTGACGGGCGCAGTACTTTGAGTGCTTTCTTGCTTCCTTGATGCAAAAGATAAATTGACAGATTCGACGGATAGAACAATAGACAGATATTGATGGCTACGTCAATAGTTAGACAGATGCTTTCATAGATAGAGAAGCCCGGTAGATAAATGTCAAGACAGAAGTTTTGCTAGGTGGATAGGCAGCTAGATTAGACTGGACGAGACAAGGTAAGGTTAGACTAAAGAGGCAGACCCGGTTTGGATTTGATAGATAGATGGACGGACTTCAGACATATATGATCTGGGTTGATAGGTGATGGATTGATTAGATCAGATAAGATAGACCGGTTAGATCAGACCACGTTAGGTTATGTTAGGTCGATAGATAGGTTAGGTAGAAGGACAGAGGTGGACAGGTAAGTAGATAGACAGATTCACAGATTCGATTAGATTAGGCTAGGTGAGAATAGGTAGGGTTAGATGAACAGGAAAAGTAGACACAAAGCTAGACAGAATAGCCGGTTGACAGATTCATACGAAGAGAACTAGACGCACAGACAGATGCATGGATGAACAAGCAGACAGATGGATAGACAGTAGGCCAACAGGCAGATAAATGGAGCAACACGGGGACACACAACGGTAGCTTTGGGTCTATCAAATCTATTGTTACAGAAAGTGGCCACGAACCCATGGGATGACACGCATACGAAAAAAAAAAAAAAAAAAGAAACATTCAACAATGGTGCCTTTTTCAATCCAACTCGCAGACATTGGGAAAGTCAGGCGCTCTAGGGACCGATTGCCAAGTTCTGCAGATTCGACGATGTGATCGAGTTTCGACGATGTGTTTGATGACCTAGGTTTGGGGGTGAGCAAAGGTGGCGATTTTAGGCTGCGTTGACCAAGGCCAAGGGTTGTGTTTTTTAGAACAGGTCGCCGGAAACCGACGGACGTTTTCTTGTTCCTTCTATGGGCTTAACTGCGCCTTATGTACGGGAAGCCTTGTTTGCGCCCTTTATTGCCGTGCCCTCTATGGGGAGCTCCTGAGGGGCGGGGCCAGGGTGCGGCTTGGATTGCACCTGGCTTGTCACAAGGGTTCCTTACCCCCCAATTTTTAGCGTTCCCCATTCATGAGTGGAAAACGCCACATTGGGTCTTTTCGCCCCGTAGCATGTTTAACCCCACATTTTCTGGGGACTTGTGGGTTAGAACCATCATTCTATCTTGGTCCGGTGCACTCAAGAAGTAATTACCAAATTTCCTCCAAAAACCGCCCGGCCCGCACCTGGTTTTCTTCGGTTGTCATGTTTTGATAAGCCAGGCTTTCCAGTGTAAATACTTTCTTGTGTAGAAATTACGGGGTTGACATCGCACCCTGAATAGAGCGGGTATTGTGTGTCGGTTGTATGGGCAACCAGGGTCAAGAAAGGGAATGCCCAACCGTAGCTTGAGTTTGTACGTGATGGTCTTGGTTGCTTAGTGGCTCAGTCGGTACTCGCCCATTTGCCCGCCTCTTCGAGGTGCAAGTTCGGCGACATGCAATTGCATGTGTACCTGGCGAGTGGAACCAGCTGCTCCGTTGCACTGCCTCCTGAGTCGAGCATTCGTGAACTGAAGGTTGAGGCGCAAAGTCAGCTCGAGCGCCGCTCTCTGAGGCTGCTGTGCGGAAGTGAGAAGCTGGACTTATCACGCAATCTTGTTGAGGTGGGCCTGCGAGACGGGGACAGTATAACTGCAATCGCGCAGCACGCGAAGCTATCTTCCACTCAGCGAGCATTCGCGCTTTATGTCGAAGGAGGCTCTGTGGTGACTTGGGGCGATCCTGTCCATGGCGGTGACATCGGCCAGGTGCGAGAGCAGTTGGTGCAGGTCCATCAGATCCAAGCAACTCAGGGTGCTTTTGCTGCCATCCTGGAAGATGGATCCGTTGTGACCTGGGGTCACCACAAGTTTGGCGGTGACAGCAGCCAGGTGCAAGAGCAGTTGGTGCAGGTCCAGCAGATTCAAGCAACTCAGCGCGCTTTTGCTGCCATCCTGGCCGACCGCTCTGTGGTGACTTGGGGTCAGCCCATCAATGGGGGTGACTGCAGCCGGGTGAGAGAGCAGTTAGTATGCGTCCAGCAGATCCAAGCAACTCAGATTGGTTTTGCAGCCGTCCTGGAAGATGGTTCCGTTGTGACTTGGGGCGATCATATGTATGGCGGTGATAGCAGCCAGGTGCAAGAGCAGTTGGTGCAGGTCCAGCAGATCCAAGCAACTCAGCGCGCTTTTGCTGCCGTGGCCGACGGCTCTGTGGTGACTTGGGGCGATTATGGCTTTGGCGGGGACTGCAGCCCGGTGAGCGAGCAGTTGGAACGCGTCCAGCAGATCCAAGCAACTCAGGGTGCTTTTGCTGCCGTCCTGGAAGATGGGTCCGTTGTGACTTGGGGCCATCACATATATGGCGGTGATAGCAGCCAGGTGCAAGAGCAGTTGGTGCAGGTCCAGCAGATTCAAGCAAATCAGCGTGCTTTTGCTGCCATCCTGGCCGACGGCTCTGTGGTGACTTGGGGCGATTGTGGCTTTGGCGGGGACTGCAGCCCGGTGAGCGAGCAGTTAGAACGCGTCCAGCAGATCCAAGCAACTCAGGGTGCTTTTGCTGCCGTCCTGGAAGATGGGTCCGTTGTGACCTGGGGCCATCACATGTATGGCGGTGACAGCAGCCAGGTGCAAGAGCAGTTGGTGCAGGTCCATCAGATTCAAGCAAATCAGCGTGCTTTTGCTGCCATCCTGGCCGACGGCTTTGTGGTGACTTGGGGCCATCCTGACTGGGGTGGTGACAGCAGCCAGGCACGCGGGCAGTTGGTGAGCGTCCAGCAGATCCAAGCAACTGCAACCGCATTTTCTGCCATCCTGGCCGACGGCTCTGTGGCGTCTTGGGGCGATCCTAACTATGGCGGAGAAAGCAGTAGGATTCAGGCTCAGTTGGATTGCTTGTGAGAGAAGGTCAGCAAGAGAAATGCCTGGCTGATGCGAGAGTTCAGGGCTATGGCGTGGAAAACGGTTTGCCATGCTTTTCCGTCATTATGTTGATGTGTCCACCCAAGGCACCCCTTTTGTGAGCACCCCGAAAGTGACGTATGAAGGGGTGTGGGTTGAGTCGTTGAGTGATCAGCCCAGCCTTCAGGAAGAAGCTCCTGCCCGCGCCGGAGGATGATACCTTGGCGTACATTGAGGGCCTCTTCAAGCCTTTGCACCATGGAGGCCGGGAAGAGATCAGAACGGCAGTCAGTGGGAATGTCTAACATAAACTGCCAGCATGGAGGCGTCTTTGGAGATTTTGAGCTCCAAGCCTTCCAATCAAGCTCCCTTTTGTGGTTTATTTTGGGGCTTGGCTCTTGCTGCTGTAAACACTGTCTGGGAGGAAAGCGTTCAGAGAGCGAAGTCTTCACAAGTCCGCTGCCAAATTTTCCACTCCAGACTTTGTCCAAAACACAGGGGTTCCTGCGGGGATATCCACTAAATGGGGTCACTCAAGTGGTCACCGTCATAAGTGTCCTTTTTGGTTGGTTTGCTTAAAAAATAGCGGGCCCTGGTTTAGATGGGTGTATTCCATTTACCAGGGCCATCTATTTTTCCAAAAGGCCACCTATGGCAACCGCTCAAAACAACTCGACCCAGGACTGCAATCCAAGAGTGACGCCCAGCTGGATGCGGCCTTGGACGTGTTCCAGGTGCTCCAGACACTCGGAGCTATGCCAAGACAGCGACAGACACGTGGGTGCGTGTTGTTCTTTTTTCTCTTGTTTTTTTTCACGTTTTGTTTTTTTGTTTTTGGGGTTTTCTGTTTTTTTTTGTTTATTATTCTTTCTTTTCTTTTCTTTGGGGGGGGGCTAAAAACAGACACCACGAGGAGAACCCATCATTTTGGGGGGTCCTCCTGTTTCAAGAGACACTCAAATTGTGCAACTCTCAAACACTGGGGGGGGATCTCTTAAAAATTGGGAGCCCCCGCTAAAATGCCTTTTCCTGTCAGTTTCCCTGTAAAGCTAACCCAAAAGAGTACCCCGAAAGAGACCCCCATATTAACACATCGGTTTTGCAGGTGAGCATCGATTTGAATCCAAAGTGGAAGATCCCACCGATTTCATCCGGGCATTCGGCATTCACATGTCTATGGACGCTTCCACAAATTTCAATGAACCCGGGCACTTTCACCAACCAGACCAACCATGCGCTCTTCAGTTTGCATGACATTCGTGCCGGTATCCTGTCAGCAAGGGCCGTAGCCGTAGCGTCTTTGGTGTTGACATGTTGTTTTGACAGGATGTCATGCATGCCCACATGTTTCAACCAGAACTGGCTCCCTTTCAAGAGATGTTGCTTCAACATGCGCAAACAGGTGGCAATGTACTGTGGATGGGCTGGACTGGGCGTTTCAGCGGGCAATCCTCACTCCTTACCTTGCGCTACGAAAGGGGTCTCCACATCGAGCTTGCAGCATTTGTAACATGTAGCTGGCCAGAATTGCACTGATTCCCGCATTTCTCATCTAGGGTAGTGTCCGGGTAGTGTTTGCTCGTTGCGAATCCATGCGTTTCTCGGCCTGTCCAGCTGGCACGTGCCGAAATCCGCATGACTCAGACGACAGTTGAGCTTGGACCCTTGCCCAAGGTTATCCCACTGGGAGCAGGGCTTTTCCTTTGGAGCGGACCGGAAGTGATCCGGGGTCCCCTTTGAGTGGTTTTCCAGCAGGGATAGGTGTTGGCAGCCACTCCATTTTTGAGCAGCCCGACCGGCCTTGCAGGACGTGTACATATTTCCTGCTTGCGAATTTGGCGAGCCAAGAGATCTGTACTTCATTCCTTGAAGTTGCCGGGCTAGGCCCAGCAGTCTTGGGTAGATCCGGGCTCAAGCCTTTCGCCTTACGCGTTTCGCCAAGGAAGATCTCCGATGAGGCGGTGGCGGTGCTGAGCTACGAGGTCACGGAGTACCACTCCAAGATCGAGG
The DNA here is from genome assembly GCA_963377175.1 of Effrenium voratum. NCBI lineage: Eukaryota > Dinophyceae > Suessiales > Symbiodiniaceae > Effrenium > Effrenium voratum. The sequence continues at coordinate 1,900,967 of CAUJNA010001112.1, forward strand.
CCTTCCGAGAGAGCGCCGCGGCTGAGATCAGCGCGGTCTACGCGCGCGGTACGTGCGCGCGGTTTAGCGCGCGGGAGGAGGGAGTGTCAGGAAAACTGAAGTTGAAAACGCATCGTCCCATTCCCTAATAACATCGCGATTTGGGGGGGGGGGGGGGCGGGGGGGAATGGGGTACAGTTGTTCTGGATGCTTGCTCGTGGGCATTGGTTTGCGTTCGCGTGTGAGGATGCCCTTTGCAGTTTGGTCTAAAGGGGGATTCAACAGGTCGGCAACTATGTTGACACACACACACACACACGTACGCTTGAACAGTGCTTGGAGTGCACAGTTTGTTAATTAATCACAAGTCCGGACCAATCATCCGGTGCAATCCTGCTTGCAATGCCCCCTCGATGTTTGGACGCCACGCGTCATTATATGCTGGATTATGCTGGATTGACTCGCCCTCGGATGTTTTTCTTGACACTCCGAAAACAGTTGCTTTGCCATGGTGCTGGTCCAGTTCTTCCGCCAGGTCCCAACGTGTCCAAAGCCGAGGACGGCGCCCCAAGAGAAAGAAATCCATAGAGGTAACATCAGGCATGGAAATGGTTATTAGGAACGCTCTTCAACGACCGGTGTTTCGCTGAGTCAGGCATTGGCTGTGACATGGAGCAGCCCTTTGTTGACAACTGGAAAGATGTAGAACCTGGTTTCACGTAGGGCTGTTTTCTTCACCAACACCAGAAAGTCATGGCCATGTCCGGTTTTTGTTTGCATTCCATTCCCAGGGACGTTCATGGGAATGTTGGACGAGCAAGACGCATTTCAGTTGGCGCCCCGTCCGACACATTTTCCACCCGCGCCTGAGGAGTGATCAAAGCAACAGGCCGACACCAGTCAGTGTCGACCTATGCGGCTTGGAAGTTAAAATGAGACCTCGCAGGGAAACACCAGCACCCCTTTGGCAACTATCGACTTTCCCTTTTTGGAAGTGGCGATCGTTATGGAAAATCTGTTGACCCCTGATAAGCTGTGAACCTGAGGCCAATTTCAGGGTCCAAACTCGCGTAGATTTTTGCAAGAGAGGACATCCTCGCAAAATGAACAAGACATGTGAGAGGGCTACCTACTCCGGCTTCACTGTTCTTGCAAGCTTTTTGTGCTTTTTTTTGTTGTCCTGTTCACGGCTGCAACAAAAACCATGTTTCTTTTTTGCTTTGCAACCACGCCAAGGGATGTGATTCGCGCACACATGTTGTTGGCCACCATACCTTAAGCGATATGAATCGCTCGTCCTGCTCGCCTCTCGCACGTCGCCCTTTTTCAAAAACTTCCCCAGAATTAGCTCCCCCTTTTTTTCTTTCTTTTTTTGGGGGGGTTCCCTTGCTTTTCCACTCGCCTGGCTTTTTTTTTTTTTTGTTGCTGGGGTCCTAAGAATTCCAGCCTTTGTTCACCTCGCCCAAAGCGCGCGCGGCTCAGGAGAGCTCCTTGGTGCAGGCGCTCATCTTCTCCGCCGCAGCGCTGGTGGCCACCGGCCAGGCGCAACCGCCCGCCGCCCGCGGTGCGGGCGAGGGAAGCCCGGCGCTGCGGGGAGAAGTGGCGGGTGGCGAAGTTGTTGGTTTTTTTTTTTCCTCCGGCGAAGTTCGTGTGTTTTGTTGGTTGGTGTCTGTGGAACTGGGGAAATGGAAGCAGATGGTCAGGCAACCTTGGGCGCTCGGGCCCCCTAGATCTTGCAGAGACCGCCCTAAGAAAACCAGCAAATTCGGGTGAAGCTGAGATTCAGCTTGAGAGTGCCAGTCATGCACCGAGAGGCAAATGCTGAGGTGAAAGAACAAAGTGGTTCACCCGAAAGGCACGCTGCGAGCCCATTTCTTCGAAGCGTTCATGCCCTGCAGGGCTGCGCGCTAGATGAATGTACTTCAACTATAAACGCACGACAGGGGAACTTCTGCATCAGTTTCTTGGGGATGAGCCGGTTGCATTGCCCTTCCCCTGTGACCCGCTATGGCCCTGCACCGGGCGCATCGACCCAGAAGCCAGAAGGAAATATTTGCCATCCAGTTGCAAGAGCATTGGAACCCAGCATGTTGATCAACATTTGAAGGGGAACGCCAGCCAGCTTGCGACTCTTGAGAGGGAAGTCCGGCGATTCTTTGATTTTATTTTATTTGTTATTTATTTTTAACCAGCAGTTGGAGTTTCTTTGGGAAAACTCCCCCAGCAATTTCATGGACTTTTGCACGGTCCGCGTCTCCAACCGGCATTTCCAATTTTTGGACTGGGAGCCGATTTCGACCTGGAAATCTTCATTGCTCGATTTCCCTTTTTGTGAATACAGCACAATCCCACCCCCCCTAGCTCTTACAAGGTGCAAAATCCTGGGCCCTCGAAGCATAACGGGATGTGGCCGCAGACCTTGGTTTCGGAATGACCCATGTCGCATCTCATCGCAAAGGAGGGTTGTCACCGCCATGCTTGTTGAAACCATGGTGTAAGCCGTTGTTCAAACATTATCTTGTTGGCTTCCGTTTTAGGAGCACCAGGATATGCTTAAACAAACAAACGAACGGACGAACACACAAGCAAACAAACACGCACGCAGGCAAGCAAGCCCAATCATACAACAAACAAACAAACAAGCAAACAAATCAATAAACAAGCAAGCAAGCAAGCAAACAAGCAAGCAAACAAGCAAACAAGCACGCAAACATACCAACCAACCGACCGACCGACCGACCGACCAACCAACCAACAATCCAGCAAGCGTGCAAGCAACCTATGAAACAGACAAACCAACAGACAAACCAAGTAACCAATAACAAACACACCAACCAACAAAAACAATTTGCCTGCGCTTGATGCGCAGGCGGGTGCACAGCTCTTCGGGGACTTGCGGGACAAGATCACTTTGGCGGCGATGCGCCTTGACTGCTATTGGCTTGGATCTTTAGACTTTAACTTTCTGGTTGAAATCAATTTGGGTGTTCCACTAACCCCCCAAACAACTTTTGACTTTGTTTTTGTTTGGTTGAAATCTTTGGGGGCTTTCCACTAAACCCCCAACAAGTTGAACACTTTTTGCAGGGGGGTCGTTACCGCAACCAAGGCGCTGCGTGCTGCGAGCCCTGACGGCGGCGCCCAAGGACCGCGCCGTGACAGCCATGAGCGAGGCCGCCGGAGAGGGGGGGGGTGTGGAGCTGGTGTCTCCTCCAAATCTTTTGTTCATTTTGCCCAGGGATATTAGGACTTTAACTTTTTGCCAACTAATGGGTTTTCCGTATTAAAGCACTAAAAGATACTAAAAGTCAATCTTTTAGAAGGGCAGCAGAAAGCAACCGAGAAAACCAGGTGTTGCTCGTTGTTTTTTTGTTGGGTTCACCACTTGAAGTCCTCCAAAACGAACGTGTTTGTCGTTTCTTTTGTGTGCAGAGTTGGCATTTCAGACAGAATCCAGTGGATCCCAGCTATTTACATAGTAGTCTTAGTGTTCAAGAGGTTATATGCAGAGCTGATGCAAGCAATCCGAAAATTATGCGAGGTTTGGCCAAAACGGAGGTGTCCCTTTTAAGGGGGAACCTATTCCTGCATGGGGAAGCACACCCCTATTTGTCCATGTTCAATTGGGGCGCGGGTGTGAATTTCTCCGTGAGTTGCCTCATAGACAAGCAACAAGTGGCTCCACAATGCATATACATGTGCAATCCATGGCCGTTTGGAGGCCAAAAGTGGCCGCCGAGGGTGCGTTTGTAGACGTAGGCATTCAGCTTTTGCTACTAGCAAGTAGACCAACCACAAATCAGAGTTTGGCCAGTCTGCTGCATTTAGAAGACCTGGAGCGCAGGTCCACAGAACCTGTATTGCATGACTGCTGGGTTTGTTTTCAGATGTGGGGTATTGTGGGGTTGACTCCTGGATGTTTACCTTTGGCTTCCTTGACGCTGATCTTAAACAGAGAACGCCGACACCAAGACAGAGTTGGTCCATCAGAAAGCGCAAAACAAACACATGACATGCGAGTTTGGGGGAGGGTAGCCACAGCCGCTTGCCACTCTCAGCGTGAGAAAGGTTTGGCACTCACTCATGATGCGCTTGCCATCGTGCGAGCGTTTCTGGGCACAGTCCCCCAATTTCCCCCTGCAGATAAACAACAGGCCCACAACCATCCATTTCTAGAGGAATCCTGCTGAAAAGGCACTTTGCCGCATTTTTGCAAATTATCTTTGGGTATGTGCCAAAGATCGGAGAGGGTGGGGTCCCTTATTGCTTGTCTTTAAAGCCAGGTGAAAAGGGCAGCCCCCGAGTCACACATCCACTCGGGAGTTTCTTTCAGGGCCAGCTGTGGGCGCTGCTGGCGCAGCTCACATCCATGCTCACCAGCAGCTGCCCGCACATTGTAAAGGCCTTCGACAACAACGGCCGCTCTGGAGGTTATGGCTTAAATGGCTTGGTGCTTCCCTCAGGGGATTGATTCTTTACTCACTATGGTACTTACCTTACTCAAAAAAATGATTCTTTAGCCCTGGCAACGGGGGTTGGAGGTTATGGCTATTATGGTACTTACCTTACTCAGGGGATTGATTCTGCCATGGCCACACGCCGGGGTAAGAAGGCCTTGCTGGTTTCTTGGGCTTGGCCTATAGGAACTTTTTGACTGGATTAAATGCGGCGATGCCATATTACTTCCTCGGGACAAGTAGGGCTGGTACTCTGGTTGTTGGGTGAACTTTTGCAGTTTGTTATTCGTCTCGACCCTCCCACATGGACTATTGACTGCGCCCAAAATCAATTGACTTTCGCTTCTACCTAGAAACACTATCCCCCTCAAACATCAACCACCAAAAGGAAACTCATTTCAAATTGGCCGAAATTGGCCCAGAAGGCTCACCCATGTTGATTTGCGGCTCGCAAAGCAGCCCACTCAACCCTGGCTTCATTTGGAGAGATCAATGGGCAATCCAATGCCCAAGGCTGCTTTGTTTTTACGCTTGACGGGAGACCCAAGAATATAATATATCTTCGCAACCCTTGCTATGCTTGAAAAAAACTGTGTTTTTGTGCAGCCCCTACTAAAATGAACAGAACCAACAAACCAAAAACCATTTGCCAAGAACAGTGAAGACATTATATCTCTATATATATATGTACACACATACATGGTATGGGTATGTGAGAAAACGAAGCCGAAGTAGCACGGCTTCGCAGAGACGCCATATGTGAATGCCTCCATGAACAAACCAGGGGGACCTCTATAGTCGCCCCCCTGGCAGTTGTGGTTTCCGGGTTTCCCTTCATGCCCGAAAGCACCGGGTATCAGGGTTCCCTATGCCCCTTTAATGGTTTCGCTTCTTCTTGAGGGGTGATGTTTAAAGTGGACATAGAAGGAACCCCGGGTACTGAATAGCTTATGCTTTGAAGCTTTCCACAAGGGACGGGGGAGCACCGAGGCAGTGTGGCTCCTCTAGAAATGGATGCCCTGCTCGCGGAGATCAGCGACCAGCTGACTTCTAAGAACCTCGGCAAAAGCCAATCGGCCAGTGGGGGGGAGGGCGGCGGAAGAGCGCATTGGATTTCCCCCAAAAGGAAACCAATATAGGGGATGGTGAACTTGCATTTCGTTCAGACCTCCCCTACTCAACACCCAGCATGGTGTCATTCATGATTAACCGTGCTAGCTAGGATGAGTGGTCATTTGGTCATGTACATTTATAAAGATTTATAAATAGTCTCAAATAGTCCCTGCCCTTGCCCCCTTGCCAACAGATAAACAGGCCGATGTTGGTCCCAATGTATATATATATATATATAAACTTGGCTTCAGAAGGAAACAGAGGTTCACATCTCGACCAAATGTTCCCTTAGACTTTTGATAGCCCTTTGTACCATTTAAATCGAGGTTCCTTTTGGGCTCATGTTTCCTTTCTCCTTATCATGGGAAATATGGACATGAATTCCCTTACTGGTTGGACATGAATTTCCCACAAAAATGTGATTCATTTCGAGTATATTGAAATTCACACCCACGTGCACCACATAGATGTGTCCCCTTTTTTGGGGCTTAAAGGGTGAAGCATCGTTTGCCCAAAACAAGGGGTTGAATAGCAAAAGGGTTTCACCCAAGAAACAGGTTTAAAGGGTTTGTTAGACAATGATTCGCCAAAAACAGTTTCCCAAAAAGGACACTTATCTTGCTGGCTCCCAGCCATCCCCTAAGCTTTTTCGCCTTTTAGTGTTTAGTGGTAGTTGGTTTTTTTCCCCCACTAAAAGTTATTCACTGTTAGCGGGGGATCTGAAAACGGGCAGCCCAGTCATGCTTAGGTTTCCTCAAAACGCCGAAAACAAACTGGTTTTCCCAATGGGAGCACGTCTTTTGGGCTTTCCTCAAAACACCCCCAAGCCAAAAGAAGTTTGAAAGAAACTAGTTTCGCCCAAAAAAACGGGGGTTTCCCAAAAAGGACACTTATGTTTAGGTGTCCTATCAAAACGCCAAAAAAGCGGGGGCTTCCTTACGCCAGGAAGACCTGGAACGCCCCGGCCCTGTGCGTGCTGCGGTGCATCAACTGGCGCCAGTGTGCCACCGGCACCCACGTGGCGGCGGCCGTGAAGTTGCTCATGCAGGCGCCATCGCCGGCGCCGGCGCGTGGAATATGAATCCGCTGGCTTTGGGCGCTTTGGGCGGCTTTTTGCTTTTGACGTTTTTGACGGCCTGGTTGGGTCGGGTTTAAGTGGAAAATCAGGCGAAAGCCGGCGCAACCACAAAAATAATACTTCCGCTCAGACTGAATAATCCACTGAATTTGGCCGAAGCTGTGCGGCTTGCTTTTTAGGCGGAAAGCCTATAGCTGCCAAAATGGCGTGGAATATCTATCGCCGGCTTTGGTCGCTGTGGGCGGCTTTTTGTTTTTGACGGCCTGGTTGGTTGGGTTAAGTAGAAATAGATATTGGTTTTACTGGCTGGTGGTTGGAAGGGGCTGCTACGGAGCTGGGGGTATCCCAATTTGCTTTAAAGAGGAAGCCTTTCAGAGCTACCAGGAGTTTTGGAAGGACATGGTAGTTTGGGCGTCACCCAATCTTGAGAACATGAAACACGCCACCTTCCGGGCGGTTCAACCAAGCAGGCGTGATTGGGGATGGCTTGGCCGGGGTGGCTTTTCCATTCCTGTGCTGTTGTATCTGTACGTGTTTTTGTTGTTCTTCTTTTTTTTTGAGGATACCCTTTTCATTGATCGTGGATTAAACGGAAACCGAAACCCTTAAACAACAAGGACATTCCTTTTAGTTCCTGGACTTCATACTTTTTGGAAAGACCATTTCAGTGGTAAACCAAAAAAGTTTGTTTCTTTTTTGGCCCCTCCACTCAGGACATGAGACAAGTGGACGATTTTTTTATTTGTTCCGCCCGTCCGGAAAAATACCTGACGCTGCGGACTCGGAATCGGAATCGGAATGCTGCGTCTCCCTTCTCTCTTCGCCCCGTGCGTGCGGAATGCGGACGTGCGGACGTGCGGACGTGCGGAGCTGCGGTGCGGAGCTGAGGCCATCGAGAGCGGGAAGATCCCCTTCCTGGAGCAGCTGCTGGTGAACTACTCCGAGCTCAATCAGGCGCGAGCGGATCGAGCGGGCGGATGGAGCGAGCGAGGCTCGCGCTGGTGGCGATTCCCCTTTAAAGGGACAGGAGTCAGGTCTGGAGGCCGTAGCGTTTGGGCTTGGATTCTTTGCAAGGAGGGAGGGAGGGATTTCAATTTCTTGAATATATATATATATATGTATACATATAGGTATATATATATATATAGATCACTCACTTCGAATCCTGTGGTTCTGAGAAGTGACACTTGCAGTTCCTTTTTTAGCCCAAAACAGTTCATGCCGTGTTGGTCTCCATTGCAATGGCTGTGTCGACAAAGGGTTTGACATGCCCTCCCGTTCACAAGCATGAAGCCTGATTGGGGGACTGTTGCAATGCTATTTTTGAGGGGACCCCGCTGTGAGGCTTCATGTTGGAAGGGCGATGTTTGAGGAATACAATGCTTACCGACAGGGAAGACCTGTTTTGTGCCTTCCCTTGGTGGACCCTGAGCAAGAAGTGTTCAAGACAAACACGAACCATGATGGTTCTCACATGTTCCCGCGTCCTCGGCATGTGTACCAGCAGTTACCAGGCATCTCAGCTCTCACTTCTCATCCCGGTGCGGAGGGGGCGGGGGAGTGGGGAACCCTTTCCCTCGGCGAGCTCCAGCCAATCTGAATAAATTTGTTCATTTCGGGTAGCCCCCGCAGCCGGAAGGAGGCGGTTTTGCCAACATGAACTGTGTATTAACAGGCTTGGACATAATTATGCGGGTGCATGTTGGATTCAGTGCATGGATGCAGTGGATGAATACACTGGATGGGTGCAGTGGGATGGCTGGATTGACAGGCTGGCTGGATGGGTGAGTGCGTGGATGGAATGATGGGCGGGACGCTGGATGGACAGATGGACAGATGTCGCGGACGGTAGCATGGATGGACGGATGGGTGGAATTGTCGATGGAGGAATGGGTGGATGGGATGGGATTGGACGGGATGGTGGGGGGAGGGGAGGGCTGCATGGATGAAAGGAGGGAGGGAGGGTTGGATTGTAGGTTGTTAGGCGCTTGGATGATTGGATGCTTAGATCATATGCGCCGGTCTTTATGTCTTCAACGGGAATGACCACCACGGCCTATGGTTTCAAGACCTAGTTGCTCTCTGCACTCCGTGGGGATTCTCCGCTCCAAGGGGCCTTGGGTGAACCTTTCAACTCAGACACCAAAACGAGGTTGCTTACAAAGCGAAGGCCAAGAGCAAATGTGGCGAAGTCCCCATGTATGGGAACCCCCTCAGAGGTAGTTGGTCAAAAATCCCATTAAAGGTTGGTCATGAATCTCCTGGGTGGTTGGTGGACATGAATTCATCCCCACCCCTTAAAAGCTGAATCTGGGTCACCCTGGAAGGTCCCCACCGAACTGGGGGGACGCATTCGACTCCCTTATTGACTTTTTTCTTCAAGTCAGGTGATGTCTACATTAAGAGTGGTGGACGCATCAACCCCTTCAAAGCTGGTGGACGAATCGAATCCCCCGGGTGGATTTCATTCCCGACTCACCGAAGTGTCCCTCACACGTCGAGGATTTGAATTCCCACTGACTTGGGGGGACGAATTGGAGTCCCCTCACCGAAGTGTCCCCCGCGCATGTCGGGCTTCGAAATCGATTTCTTGGGTGGATTCCAATCCCCTCATTGACTCACGGAAGTGTCCTCTCTCACACACCCTACTCTAAATACCCACGGTAAATACCTCTTTTTTTAGTAGAGGGTCGACATCATACCCCAAAAAAAGAGCGCAAAAAAAACAGGTATTGGGTGTCCCTCGGGCCTTTGGACCGAGGAGGCGCATTCCATGGTGCACACCAACTCGGTGGTCACCTCAGTTCCCTCGGGCAGCGCCTTGAACGCCACGAAGCTGCTGCGGGGCTCCACCGCCAACCACCTGCCCCCGGCAGCTCGGGCAGCCGCGATGCGCGATGGCCGCGGGCGAGTTCTCGGGCGCAGTTGTTTCTTTTTGGTCTGGCGTTTTCCTGGGTCATAGTCTCATGGTGGTTGTTGGGAAACATTTTTTTACATTTTGCTTAATTATTGTGGTTTAGTGGGAATTCCTCACTTAACTGCTAAAATTTAAATTCTTGCTCCCCTTCAACGTCAACCAAGTCCGAGGTTCTGGTTGGTGTCCCTGATTGGCAGAAAATTCAACGCTCGGGTTTCCGGGTGATTTCCCTTGGCTTTTTCTATAGGGTCAAAGTCGGAAACTGGCTGGTTGGTTCGGGGATACTTGAATAATGGGAAGCCCGCATCTGAAGAAGTCCTAGTTGATTTGCACCCAAAAGTGGGGCGTTTCATTACTTGAGGGGCCCGTACCCCCAAAGAAAAATCAATAGGACGGGTTCTACTTGGATCTGGAGTCAACATTGACAGAAGTCCAAGCCACTAAGTCTGGCCCAGTGGTGGGAATGGGGTTGGGGTGCACAAAAATCACAACAAAATCTGCTGTGTTGCTCACTTCAAAGCGAAATGACCTTGCCGTTGTTTTCCTTTTTGGTCCAAAATGTGATCACCTTTTGCTTCTGGGTTTGTAAGGGGCAACGGAGAAATTGCGCAGCCCCATTGTGCAAGCAATCCGCTGTTGCGTTCTAGCAAGGCAGCAGCAGCAAATAGGGGTGTCCTGCTAGCCTAGAGGACACGAAGCCCTGGTCAACTTGTTCAAGGTTTGCTAGACCTTTTGCGCCAAACTTAAGCGGTGAACCACCTTTTTGGGGAAAGTGCAGTGGATACCAATGAGGCTGAGGAAGCTGGGTTGGGCGGGTGAGGGGTGGGCGGTGAAGTAGGGTTGGAGGCGAAACGGGCGAGTGAACGGGCATTCGTTAAACGACATGCGGGGAGGAAACTCAGTAAATGTCGGCTTGGTCTAATTGGTGGATTGGATTGGTGGTTTGGAGGTGTTCGGGATATGTTCCGGGGTGGACCCGGGCCCCAAAAGGAGAGTAGTCTTGCTGTCAGCTTCCATGGTTGTTGGGGTACCTGAGAATGCTGACTGCTGCACAACTCATAATTTTCCAACTTCCACTATGGGTAACCAGGGGAAACCGTGGCAGGTATCCAGGCACCTGGTCACCAATCCCTGGTGACCTAATAGTGGGATGCCAAGCACTGGGAAACATGAAAATTCGGAGCTCAAAACTAGCTCAAAACTACTCAGAGAAGTCTGCGGCAGGCTGATGCCCTTAACTCTCTAGGACCTCATGCCCCTGGTGCACAAGCAGACCTTCGACCAGTCCGCTGCCATCGCGGCGCTGGCGGCCCTGGCCAACTCCGGGCCGCCTGGCATCGAAGAAACGGCGTCCGACGGGACAGCCCCCCCTAAATCAGGTTGGTGCGATAGGTAGGGAATGACCCAGGGATTCCCTTACAGGACACCATAGAGGATGGAGTTGATCGGGTCATTTCTTCACTCCTGCTGAGAACCAGCAAGATATGGCCGGGTGTGGCTCCATGTGCCAAGGTGCAATTTTTGGTATCATTTTCTTGAGCCACAGGCATATACGTCCCTTTGGTTTACATAAACATCATTTTTTCCTCATTTCAGGTGAGTTCCCTTGGCGATGTCCCAAGGGAAGTATAGGCAACCCTGCTTGCCCTTTTTTCTGTAGATTTTTCGCCCTGAGCCCTGAGTTCATGGCCCAGGGCAACGGTTTGACAAGGCACACCAAACCTCGCGGTTTCGCTCTCTTCAAGGGATGACTTTTAGTTTTGTCTTGGCAGGCGCCAATTTGTCACTCATGAGCTCGAAGCATCAGGTCGTGAAATAGCCACGTCTCGTTTTTGGAGCTCGAAGCAGGTTTCGTGAAAAGAAAATCACATTGTGTTTTTCTTGAGCCTTGGACGCTTTTGCATTTTCGTTTTTGGAGCTTTGGGGTATTTCCGCATCCAAGATCCGGCTCAGGAACTTGGACTCGGGGGGTGGGCTGGCTTTACTTCTGGAGTCCTTGCAGCGGCAGATCGCCCTGGTGCAGCAAGGCGCGCCGTCCGCGCGCGCGCGCGCGGGGCGAACGGAGAGGGAGGAAAGCAGCGAGAGCTTGGGGGGGGGGTTTGGTCCAAATCCAAGCTGCACTCAGTTCTGGAAGTGCATGCTTTTATCTGAGGTCAGCGTTTTTGGTCCAAAGTTTTCGAATGTGATCTTGGGAACTGGTTTGAGAACTGTCTTAAGACAAGCTTAAGAGCTCAAGCAAAGCTGCAGTGTTTTAGGTCTAGGGTCTATATTGGGATTCAGCAAAAGGCTGGGAGATCAGAAGGTCCAACCAGAGGAGGCAATGACCGGGTGCCGTCGACGTGTCACCTGCGCCTTTGGGTTTTAGCAATTTCAATGATGAAGATGTCTGTTGTTGACTTGGGTTTCCTGTTGTGACTGGCCCCGGTTTCCGAATTCGGTCAAGGGCTTGCACGAAACGTGATAGAGACCCTTTGAACCTTCACTTGGCCATTTGAGCAAAGTGGCTGGCTGTGGTGGACAAGGATGCCGTGTGGACCAATCCTATTGCGCCCCAACGGAAAGTTGCTGCTCAAGCGTCGCGTGTAGATTTCCCCGAGTCGAAATCTAATGGCGGTTGGCTTTGGCAGCTTAGTCCCAAGGGAACGGATTTGCCACTGCCAGCAACTTATCTTTGGTGCATTTAGGTTTGGATGTTAGGACTTTAACTTTTTGCCAACAAATTGGTTTTTCCGTATTAAGCCACTAAAAGTTATTCACTTTTCGCAGGGGAGCAGAAAGCAACCAAGTTGTAGCTTGACCCTTTTGCCTTAAGGTCTCAGGGGCCCCACGAGCCCAAGGCAACCCCTAAGGCAAGCGTTTCGAACACCTTGGCCTGGTGCGATTCCGACCACCAACTCGGATCCGCGAAACGGATTCCATGGAAGCTTGCGCCCAAATCATGTAGCATCCATTTGAGACCCATCTTGTTGCTGCCCCCCCCATTTGCCGGTGTGTTTGTCTTTGTTTTTGGAGGGTACCAACATTGTTGGCTTGGTTTCAAGGGTTTTTGGTCACCACCCATTTTGTTACCCCCCCCCCCCCATTTTGCAGTGGTTGGTTAGGAAACGCACCGTTTTGTTTTTTTGGATCCATCCATTTTGTTACCTCAAGCCTTTGGGCGTTGGTTTCAAGAAAAAAGCCGCTTTTGGAGCCAGATTCCTGTTTCAACCATTTTGCTACCCCAATTTTGTTAACACTTGGGGCTTGGTTTACCCATTTTGCTACCCCAATTTTGTTAACAATTGGTTTCAAGGGAAAGCCACTTTTTGAACCATATTCGAATTCAGACCCCCAGCAGCTTCGATTCGGTGGGTCGCTTGCTCGGTCCCTGCGCCGCCGATTCGGCTCTCCGGCTGAGGCGACCAGATCCCGGAGCGGCAGGCGCGCGCGCTGCACCGGCCACCTGCCTGGGTGGTGGCCTCCTACGTGCGCCGGGCGGTGGTGCTTTGGAGCCATGTGGGGAGTGAGAGGGGGGGAGGTTTAGCAAATGGCGGCAAATCATCAACTTCCAAGCATAGGTGTCTAGTTATTCGTAAATAGATGGCCCTGGTGGATGATTGAACCAGGAATCGCCCTCGATTTTTCAGAGCCAAGCACAAAGGACATGCTTCCAAGCCTAAGGCCCCTCGGATCGAGCTTCCGGATGGAGCGATCCGATCACAAGTGTCCTTTTTGGTTGGTGTGCTTAAAGCATAGAGGGCGATTCCTGGATTAGATGGGGTTTATTCCATTTACCAGGGAAACCCATCTATTTTTCCAAAAGGCCACCTATGTACGAAAGGGCCCCCGACTGAAGAAGGTGTGAACTTCACACATTTGCGGCGGCGACACTTCTGTTTTGGAAAGCTAATGTTGCTTTCCATTTGACAACCGCAAGGTGGTACCCTCAGGACAAGGTGTTGTCTCGCTCTTCATGTGATTTCCTTCTCTGGGCACATTTTCCTGGGTTCGATCTCGGGATCACAGTGAATTTGGGAATTGACCCTTTGGGACCCCTATGAAGCAAGGACATATAAAGGACCCCACCCTACAAAGAGGACCTCTTCAAAGGACACCGCCCCGAAAAACAACTCCCAAGGCCACCCCCCTGTCAAGGACCCCCGTACAGGCCCCCTTTACTCGGAAACCCCTGTAAGGGACCCCCTGTAAGGCCCCCAGTTCATTTGGAGTTTCTTGTTCCGGCTTAAACAAAATTCTCAGTCGCTGGAGATATGCAGGTTTGGGAGTCCAGCGGACGTATCCACAAAGGGAGATTTGCACTGTATAGCTCAGAACCATGGGACGTATGGCTTTGCATGTTTCAATTCAAGTCGGCTATTTGATTTGGACAATACCCAGTGCTTGCAGCTACCACTACAGGTACGCACGGGAAACCATGATGTAAAACCTAGAGGTAAACATCCCTGGATACCTACAGAGGCTTGTTCGGAAGCACTGGGGTTTGCAAGGTCTGTCAAACGCCGTTTGAACATCAGGGCTTCTCACGCTTAGTTTCACCCGGCGGTTGGCCTCCCTGTGAAATGTCTTGAAAGATCTCCGGCAAAGCCAGTTGGCTGAGTCTGCCAGCTAGGCTCTCTCCTTCCCTGTTGTTTTTGTTGTCGGGCCCGTGCAAAGAGTCTGGGCTTTTGGGCCGGAAGTGGTTTGGCCTTTTTTTTCAGTCCTTTCTTTTTTTCCTCGCCGATGCTTGAGCTCAAAGGTGTGCGCCCTGGAGCACATGGAGCCCGTTGAGGCATTGGTGGCCACTTGGCTCGTGTCAAGTGAACTTCGCGGATGGTGCAACCCTCGGCTCGTCCTGCGTTTGCCCTAGAGGGCAGCTCGTGAATTCCACCGCTTACGTGATTTTACCCCCAAGAAAAGTGTCCTTTGTCAGTAAATGGTAAGGGTTGACTTTGCAAGATGGGGAGGCCCGCCCAGCCTATCGTTGGGGGTTTGGACTTCAAGATGAGGTTGGACTCCCAGATGGGTCCACATGCCCTGAAAAAACCAGCTTCTTTTTTTTTTTTTTGCTTTTTGCAAGGTTCACACCAAGACGTGTGAAAGCAACATTTCCCTCCTGATATCGCAAACGACGTTTTCGTTTTTTTCCCATGATGTCCGACCATGGGTATGGGTCAAAATTAAACCACCTTGGCACCGCAGGTATTAGTCCATGTTTCCAGTTACCAGGCTTCCATTTTTTACCCACACCCACACCTACCCACCACCCACACCCAGGCGCCAGGGCTCCATTTTTTCCCACACCAAAACCTTCAAAAGTCGGCTGGATGTGCCATCTTATCCGCTACAAGCTCAGATGCCATCAATACGACCCCCTCCCCTTTTAAAAACAAAAAACACCCAACACAGCCCACAAAAACTTCAGGGAATCGCCTGGGCCACCCATCAATACGAACACCCAAGTTGTTTTGCCCCGCAAAAACTTTGGTGCATTTTGTTTGGATGTTAGGACTTTAATTTTTTGCCACATGGGTTTTCCGTATTAAACCACTAACAGTTAACAGTTATTCACTTTTAGCAGGGCTTCGCAGATTTCGCAACCGAGAAAACCAGGTGTTGCTCGTTTTGTTTTGTTGGGTTCGCCACTTGAAGTCCTCCAAAACGAACGCCATTGTCGTTTCTTGCCCCACAAAAACCACCCAGGGGCCCCCAGCCAGGTGCGCCTATCTCGTTCCTCGGTTCCTCGAGCCCAGGTCTCGGCGCAGAAGCTCCACGTCTCGGAGGCGGCGAAGAAGCGCGCCAAGGTGAACCCCGTGGAAGAGCTGATCCAGGCACCCCAGTGTCTTTTTGCGTTTTGTTTTCTTTGTTTGTTTCTTTCTTTTTTTTGCGGTTTTTCAGTATGATGGTTTCTTTTTATCTTTATGCAAATATATATATATATATATATATTATTTGTTGAACCATATCGCGTGCTTTGTTGCTTCCCCCGTGTTTTTTTGTTTCCAGTTGTTTGTTGTTTAACAAACAATTAAAAGACAAGAAGCAACACACGGTGTTATGTTGTTTTTGTTTGTTTATTGTGTGTTGTTTTTTTTTTTTGTTGGGGGCGAGGGTCAAACGGGCTAGGCAAAAACAACGCCTCAGCGGGGTTCAAACCTCACTCCCTGGGTTCACTGCCCTTGTTGCGTGTGTGTGTGTGTGCGCATGCTGTTGGGGATATCACCTGAGCTTATTTTTCTTTTTACCGGGGGGGTGATTGGATTGTCAAACTTCGCTCGAGTTCATGAACGTGACTTAGATCACGTTTCGGGTGGCCATTTGGGTGGCAAACAAGAAGTGTGGTGACTTTTTTTGGCCAGCCCACTCGATCTGAAGCGAGGTTGTCATATGAGGGCCGTCCTAAAACCCCAGTCTTCGGTTTTAATTATCGCCGAACGGGGAGAAGTAAAAGTTGGCAAAAGCTGTGCGCGCGCAAGGAGCGCGCAAGTGCGGCCCAAGGGACGCGCAAGGTTACAGTTTTGAAGGGTTTCATGTACTGATGTTGCCTAGCTTCATGAAAGGAGGTGATATTTGCTTGCTGTACTTGTGCTTTTCGAATCAGTCAGGCGCCAAACGAAGCCAACGCTTCTGCGGTCTTGACTTCAACGATCAGCAACTGACACGACAAAATCCGCGCAAGCCGCGCGCAAGCCGCGCGCAAGTTGCGCGCAAGCACGAGAAGCCCCAGCAAGACATCTGGCCATTCATGCTGTCTCGGATGTCCTTAGCGGCGCTGTTCAATCAATGGATAGGCACCCGCAACATGCACTTTCCTTCTTTCAGGCTGTGTCCAAGCTGTGTGGCAGAGCCTGCTGTTCTTTCTGTTGAGTCAAGGGTATGTTGCTGGCATTGAATTGTCGGGAGCGACCTCAGCGGGAAAAGTCTTTGTGGGTTGCTGTGTGAACGACAAACACAGTGCTTAGAAAAGCTTGCGCGCAATCCACACGAAAACTTCGCAAACCGAGGTCAACGAAAACGAGTTTCTGCGCCACTGTGCGCGCGCCAGTCCGCGCAAGTGCCGCGCAAGTGCGGCCCAAGGGCCCAATCGCGGGCAAAGGAATATAGGACAACCCCCATATACATAAATATAGAAATTTCATGTTGGAACTCCCTGTTGCTGGTATCCTTTTTTTGGAATCCATTTGTTTAGTGAACCCCCACTTTCTAAAATCCTTGGGTGCTTCTGAAAATTGGGAACCCTCCAGGTAGGTGGTTTTCCTTTGGTTTCCCTTCCAACCATCTAAAAAAGAGGCCACTTTCTCCTTGTTTAAAAAACACTTGCAAAAAATAGAAACCTAAACATGGACCTTTTCACATTCCCCCCTTCCGAAGTTTTGGGGACCCCCCTAGTATTGGACCCTGTTTTTTTGGGTGGGCCCCCTTCATCCCATGGACGGGGCCCCCGCAAGCGGCAAACCAGGCGCTCATCGACTTCCCCCAGGACGGGCCCCAGTCGCAAGTCCACACCTTCGGCCGCATCTTGCGGCTGCTGGCGCCTTCGCAGTTCGCAGCTTCGGGGGGTTTGGTCTGAAGTCGTGGGTGGCTCGTTTTTTGGTTTAGGATTTTTCGGCTTCGGACCAGGAGCCTTTTTTTTTTGGGGGGGGGCTGCAGACCATTAACCAGGAAGGGTGTTTTTTTTCTTCTTTGTTTTTTCTTTTCTCCGGATTTTTGCTGCGGACCTGGACCCAAGGGTAAAAGATCCATGCGGCGGCCGTTTTTTAGGTTGGACCCAACATGGTGGATGTTTTTCAGTCCAGGTCCGGTCCGAAAAGGTGAAACCATGTGAAAAACTTGAAGGGTTCTTTCGGGGTCCACTTGCGACCCGCGTGACGACCCGCCAGGGTGGGGCTCCCCGAAAAAGTAAAAAGAAAAAGAGTTTGCTTTGAAGAAATCAAGGTAAAATACATGGACCCCCAAGCATAGATTCGGTATTCGTGTTGGTGTTATTGTACCAATTTTAGAACAGACCAAGTAGAAGAAAACCTACATGGGTGTGGGTCGAAACCAACGGTACCCATTTTGGGGTGGGCGCACCACCCATGTTCATATCCATTTCAGTGGGGATTGAATCGGATGTTCACTGGGCGTACGATTTGGGTTTTGACCCATGGCCTTTTTTTTGTAAAAATCCCCGAGCAATCGGACACCCACATGTGCCCTCAACTTGGGTTTTTGCTGGGGCGCCGATCGGCCAGGATCCGGGAGATGGTCCACAGTTTTGACCATCGGAACACTGTGGATGGTTGCGAAATGCGTTTCGCGCCACGTTGAAACTATTAGAAACCATTCCCTATGCTCGAAGAACCCACATTTTTAAAGGTTTCCAAATGATTACCGGGTTCTTCACAAGATGCCAGGAAGAACCTGCCTTTTATTTGCAAAACCTGGGTTTTCCTGTCAAACCCTTTATTTTGCTGCTGCAAAGGCCTACTTGCTCAGAGGACCTGATAGGATGACGACCGGAGCAGCATGGTAAAACAAAAGCCACAAAAGGCAGATAGAACCAGAAAACCCTCATATAGGCACATGTCTCAACGACCATGGACAGTCAGCCGTGCGCTCTTTTTGCTCCATGGCAATGACCTGCGTGGCAGCCCAGTCCTGCTCGCGCGACAGCTTTGAACTGCATTGGATCTTGGTGGAGCTTGGCTATTCAGCGCAGCTGTTTTTGGCTCCATTTGGCAAGTTTTGGCTAAGATGGTTCGCCCAAAAGAAGAACGGCAACCACCTCTTGACCTTAGCGACCTGTCGAACACTTGGGATGAAAATGAATGGGTCCGGGGACGGCTTCGCGACGGCAAGTTCCTGGTTCATGAGCTCACGGCTTCGCAGTGCAACATCCGCACAGCTGTGTTGAACCGAGGGGTGCTCACTCCGCTTTTGGAAAAGATGGCCGATCGTTGCCACAAACTTCCAGAAGTTGAGGGCTTACGGGATGCAATCAAGGAGTTGTACGAGAAGAATTGTAAGACTAGCAGCCTCACCGACATTGACACCTGCACCATGAGCTGGCAAATTCGTAAGCACTTGGGCTTCATCAAGCGCAAAGCCCACCGCAAAGAGATTTCGAAGGAGTGAGGGGTTATGTTTACCCATAAAAAGGGGCCAGTTATAGAAAGCTGCCCTGCCACCCCAACGCATGCACTGCGCCAGGACAAGAAGTTTCAGAACCTTTGCATCATCCTGGACTTGTCTCTCACGGACTGGGCTCATGTGTTTTGCTCATGCCTTGTTTGTGAGGCTGACCTGAGTAGCAGCACGCAGCAAAGATGAAACTGACAGCATGTTCCAAAAGTGTTTGCAATTAAGTGGCAATTGCTTCACGCAGGAGATTGCTGACCAACTGGATGAAACTGACAGCATGTTCCAAAAGTGTTTGCAATTAAGTGGCAATTGCTTCACGCAGGAGATTGCTGACCAACTGAATGATGAAGAAAGCGGTGCTGAGGTGGAGGCGCGGCGCGTTCGCAGCATGACAAAATTGGAATAAAATAAAGCGTACGGCGTATGCTAAGATCATAGTTGCAGCGTTGAATTTACACCGGGAAGCTTCGATGGGCAGAACCAGACTTGCTATGTAGTGGCTGTCTGTGCAGGCAGCGGATGAGGATGCTTACGAAGAGACTGATGAGGAGGCCGTGCCCACCGAGGCTCAGAAGGCCATCACACCCCCCGCAGTCCTGGCAAACAAAGAAGAGCTTGAAGAGAAGCCTGCTTTGCACCTGGCTGTGGCCACCCCTCAGAACTCCCAACGGTTGCCTTTGGTAGCAACTTCTTGTTCTCCTTCTCCTACAACAGAAGCCCCTGGCCCTTCGCCTGTTTCCCCTTGCAACTTTGGTGGCAAGACATGATAGCCAATTGAGAGCTATGTTTTTTTCTTCGTCACCCGCTTTTGCATTTCAGACTTCAGATCGACCCTAGGCACTTCAGCTTCCCCTGAAGCGGCCAAATTGCAATCGGAGCTGGACCTTGCCCGTCACAAGTTGAAACAGCGAGATCCTCAGGGGTCATGATGTTCATGATTCATTATTGTGTCAACGTTAGGCTGATGGGTTTCCACAAACTTTGGCCAACCCAGGCTTCGTGAGAAGAAAGCTGCTGCGCAGAGTGCAGACCAACCCCCTGCAGGACCAACGGTCTTGCAACAGCAGATTTTGCCCCTTAATTAACTATGTTCTGATTGGACGTGCTCAATCATGAATGAAATTGCTTTATAGGAGCGGGGTCTTCCACGAGTATGGACACGATGGAAACGCAGCGCGTGAACATCATGCAGGCACAGGCCCCTTCTCCAACGCCGAAGGTCATTGTTTCCTGCAATGCTTCCCCAACCGCAAGTGAGAAGAGGGAAATCTACCAAGGTTCCCGATTCAAAGGGGTGCCGTTGGAAAGTGTCAAGAAAACTGAGCCTTGCGACCGAGCTGACCAAGCCTCCCCGCCACCGGCTGTTGCAGCTGTGGGCACTGAGCCTGGCCACGAAAACGCGGCTGCTGAGAACAACCAAGCGGTTGCAGACAAGGCAGCCCCCGTGAAATGAACCCAACCCTCCTTGCAAGTTAAACCGTTTCAGTTTGCCTATTTTGCATTCTACTCCCTACCACACCTGCACCGCTTACCCGAACAGGTGCTCCTGAAGACTGACCAGCTGCAGATGCGAGCGTCGGGCAAGCGCTCTGGCAAGAGAACCCGTTCAGCGAGCGCTCAGAAGAACAAGGCCAACGGCAAAAAGCTGAACAACAAGCGGGTAAAGAACAAGAAGAGTTTGGTCGATGAACTTGACGAGGGCGAGAACAACTACGACGAGAACGTGGACTATGGCACGGGCTTGGAGGCGACGGGCTTGGAGGCGACGGGCAAGCGAGCGCGGGACAAGCGAGCGAAGGGCAAGGGCGCAAAGGGCAAGACCAGCAAAGACGCGAAGAAGGGCAAGGTCGCGAGTGCGGATGGCGTTGGCCTCAAGCGCAGGAAGGGGCGCAAGCTTCTGAAGGCAGCGTCCGGCCCTGGCGACAACAAGGGCGTGAGGCGTGGCCAGCTTAAGGAGAGCGCTGCGGAGCCTAAGTCCGTGAAGCGGCGTGCAGCGCCCAAGCGCAAGGTGGAGACCGTTGAGGCGGCGGCTTCGTGGACGAACGCGGACGAGGAGTACGTGAAGTCTGAGCTGCTGGCCTACGCCCAGGACATCAACCTGAAGCTCAAAATGAAGAAGTTCAAGCTGCACATCAAGAAGACCTGCTCTGTCGCTGTGCCGTTCGCGTGCAACATCTACTGGACCCGTCGGGGCTGTGGGCTGAAGTCGAGGGCCTTGCAAAAGGACATTGCGCACTTTTCCTTCCAGTCGGTCGGCCTTCACAAGTACCACGCGCTGGCTTTGGCCGTCAAGTGCGCGTGTACACTTGTGCCGCGGCAAGCGCTATGGCACTCTTATAAAAGAACCAACGGTTTCATTTTATTTGTTCCCTTTTCCACATTTTGGTTTCCAAATCAAAAGGGGTTTCTCGCCTCCTGCCCAGTCCCACATCATGATGGAGGAGAAGATGACAAAGCAGAAGCCGCCCAAGGGCTACGTCCAGTTTCTGAAAAAGTGTGGGAGCTTGACAGCCAAGTGCTTGCCGGAGACCGTGCCTGACGTGGATTAGAAATTCCATCGTCGGCCTACATGGGGTTTTTGAATCATGGCGTTTTGCGGGGAACCTCAACCAATGGTTTTAGCATGAACGTCTCCCATTTCCCCCGTTTCTTGATGGCTTTGTCCCAGCCCCGTGAGACGCTTGATTCGCTGAATGGTGATCAAACTGTGAGGCTTAGAAGCTGCAACACGGTTTGAATTAAGTGATCTTTCTGACGTTCAGTACATTGAAACATGTCTGCCTGGGAAGGCATGCGTCCGTGACACAAACATGCTGGCGCCGAAAAAGAACGTAAGTTGTGATTGGCAATCATATCAGCAGAATCTAGTCAACCCTGATCAAGCGTCACTGTCGCCACCCCGCCTGCGGCCCGAGGTCTGCATGCCTTCACGCCGAGGAAATCTTTGGCAAGTCCGCCTCGGCGTGGCGAAGAACAAGCGTGAGCCTGACATGCTTATCAATTGAGCCCTTGAAATCTTGGATCGTGCTTTGCTTTATTGTGCACAGCCGGCACCCCAATCAGAATCTTGATGAAGAGATTTGGAAGAACAAGTTTTCATTAGTTCTCCGTCGAACACTGTGCACCAGCGCTGCCGCGCCAGCCATTTATGCTTGAAGGTCTCGGCTTGCTCACGCATGATGAAAGGGCTTGATCACGTCATGTGGTCCCTGAAGACAATTGGGGCACCAAGGGTTCCACACTTAGTTGCAGCTTTGCGCCTTTATGTTCCCAATCCATGAGCAGCGTCGCTCGTAAGGACCTGGCGCTTCTAGTGGCTTTGATCTGGTTCGCCGAGGGCCTGTATGACTTGACAGAGGCGTGGTTTCCAAAAGGGTTTTTGTTCGTGCAAGGGGTCCTGAACATGCAAAAGGTGGTCTCCCTTCTTCGCCAGGAGTACGATGCAATAGAATTATTTGCCGGTCGGGCAAATTTCACACGCGCTATGAGAAGAGCTGGATATAGATGTGCAAGGTTTGATGTTTTGTATGGACCGAAACCACGCCCTGGAGGGAGGCCTTCTTACATGGACATCAATAGTCCGAGTGGTTTCCTGTTTTCCGGCAGCACATGGGCGAAGCAAACGTGGGAGCAGTTGAAACAACTTTGCAAACGCCTAGGCTTTGCTTGATCTACATCTTGAAGGGCCGATCCGATGGTTTCATGCTTCTTGTGGCCATCAAATGCAGCTCCTGGTGCGCTGCCAACAGGGGAACATCGGGAAGAGCTGCGCCGGGCGGGAGTGTACTAGACTTCTACCCTACATGGCGGTGGATGGTGGGCAAATGCGTCTCCTCGTTTGGACTGGACAGTGAGCCTTATTCTCAACTTATGCGTCACATTAGCACCTCCTGCATAGAAATCACGATGAGGCATGCTGTCCTGAGGTATTTCGTACATCTTGGTGGATGGCACATTTTAAGGCTTCCACGGCAAAACGTCAGTGGGCGTTTTCAAATTCCCGCACTGTGGGCCGGTTGGACAAGGGTCGCCTGGTTGGTTGGAAATCGTCTATCCGCACAACGGAAGTTTACTTGGACAAGACAGGGAAAAAGAGGTGGAAAGGAACCAGCCAACTTAAGAAAACTGAGCCTCTCGGCACTGATCAGCTGTTTTTGGAGCGCGCCTCAAACATGTTAATTTGTTTTGTGTTCTGTTACCGAGGCATTACCCTATGCGGTTTGCGCTGGCCCTGCTGGACGCATTCCCTGATTTCAAAGCCCACAAGTCTGCCCTTAATCCAAAGGATGACATCCCACCCGCAGTGGAGAGCTTCCGAGCCATTGAGGCAGCTGCTGCGAATGAGGACCCAGTTTGGACCTACGCTGCATTCGACGAGTGTTTCGCGTATTTGAGGGGTAGCACTCACCTTCGTATTCCTGCAGCCTGGAGAGGCCTTATCCCTAGCAGCATCGGACCTCAGAAATGAGCTACGGGGTCAGGGAAAAAACAAGTTGTCCCAAACACGAACGCCAAAACCTGGGTTTTCCAAAAAGCCGTAAAAATCCCATAAATAACCCATAAAAATGTAGTGAAAACCCATATATTTGCATAATTCTGGTAAAACCTGGTTTTTCCCAACCCGTGACTATCCCGTAAATAACCCATAAAAAACCCGTAAGAACCCGTAAATAATTTATGGGTTTTTAGCATGCCCCGTGGCTCATTTTTGGTGACCTGCAAAGTGTAATGGAACCGAGCCGAAAAAATGCACGTGACCATGTTGCATCGAAATTGCGATCGCTATTGCATGGCGCAAACATCAAACAAGAGACATTGGCTCTAGGGGGCCCTGGTGGATTTAGGAACGCAATGTCAGCGCAACCTCGTGATGGTTCTTGCCATGGCTCCAATGTGTGGAGCTGCGGTACTCTTGCTGATGGGTATAAACACGTTCAAAATGACCGCGTGTCCCATGAAACCATTCCGGATGATGAAGAAGAGGAACTCCAAGCACAGATCAAGGCACTTGGGTTTTCATTTTTTTGTCAAACGATCAGACAAATGTACGGGGGCCGTTGCAAACACAGGTGCTGGAACAGAAGCTTGCAGCCCAGTCCTTGCTGGCACCGAGTGACCAGTCAACCACAACTCCTTCAGAAGACCCTTGTCTGAAACTCTAAACGCACAGCACAATCCCGACGCTTAAGAAGGGTGATGCAAAATCCCCCCGCCCGCCTACATAAGGAGATGACGCCGGCGACTACTCCAGCAGAGACACCTGCGCGAGAGACCGTGGAAGAGTTTGAAACCATTCCTGCACCTTGCCCCTGTACCTGTTTGGGACGCACACATGCCTCTTTCTATATCTAAGGGGTCGCCGAATGTTGTGGCAGCTGTGGTGATTCCGGATGAAACCCAGGAGGTTGCCGTGGGGAGCTCAAACGTGCGTTTGAGGGTCAGCACCAAGCACCAGTCCATTGGCAACCCTTTTCTGGCTAGGTGACTTAATTGTGACAAGGGGTTGGACAATGCAGGTGCCCGTTTTGGACACGAAGCCCAATGAAGAGCCACCCGTGACGAAGAAGGACGCTGCTGAGCCCAACCTTGAAACGAATTTGGCTGACAATGTTGCCAACGAGAACCAAGAGAAGCCTAAGAAGAAAGCCCCTACGAGACAGGAAGCTCGTAGAAAAAATATGTTTGATGACATGAGCCAGCAGCCATAGACACACACGATTGTTTGGCATGAGCGCAAACTCAATTGAAGAAGCATGGTGCTTTGGTTGCTCGTGCTAAGGACCGACTCCGTGCAGCTGCCAGAGCCCGGCTGGATCGCATGTGTGCCAAGAAAAAGAAGAAGACCCAATATGCCGTTGAGACCTGGGTTGCGGACGAATGGGCCAAAAACAAAGACGGCATGATCCGCATGCTTATGGACAGCAATTTCTCAAAGGACCCCGATTGCCCTAGTCAACTCAATTCAACCGCTCTTTTCTTGTGTGGGCCCAGGAGGAGTTTCTGACCCGCCTGGAGAGGGTGGTCTCCCGCAAGCAGAGCCACACCATCACCTTGGAGGAAGGCTGGTACTCTGAGAAGGAGATGAAGAATGACTTGGGATGGTCGCCGTTGCGCCCTGAGAGACTTACAAGTTGCATGGTGATAGCCCAAACTACCAAACTGCTTCGCGCAAAAAATAGTCTGCTTTCAGTCATGTCGGATCATTAAGGTTGAGGATATCGGGGGCAAAAAGTCTTTGTGAGAAGAGGGCGGCCGAGTTGATGCGGTAACTTGTTGAAAGCTAAGTCCATGCACTTGCTATTGTGCATTTCGATTGTTTGTTGCAGCTTGCTTCAACTCAGGAAGAACCGCTATGACAATACGGATGAATTCTGGGTCTGTACCAGAGAGAAAGGCGAAAGGAAAGAAGAGCACTCGATCGAGGAATCCCGCCGCGAACAGGGAAAGGCCCTTCTTTCTTTTAACACCTTCGATCAATCGACTGTTTGCCACAGGCCCCGGAGCCGGGTATCACCATTGACCCGAAAGCTTTTGCTGGTGTGGATGCCATGAAAGCGCGCCAAGCTCTCGTGACGAGCGTTGGCAACAGCACCGAACCCAAGCCTGTGAACCAGGGCAACCAGGACAGGTTCTGAGCGAGTCTTCAACCATTTACTTCCTATATCTAGAAAGGGTTGCTCAACTGTTTCCCATGGTCAGCCTTGGCAGGCCAAGGAAGACTTGCGCAAATTCATGGAGAGCATCCTTTCTCAATCGAAGAAGTTGATGGCCTTGACCCGGGACCTGAATTCAAACTACGGCAACGACCAATCAGCAATGGAGCTGGGCTCTCAAAGTCGCTGAAGGGGGTCCCAAACGCATGACTTAACCCATGCAGACTTCTGTTCCAGGTCAGTGAAGAAACTTGAGCGAGAGTTGAAAGCCCTGGACGCGGCCTACGATGCATGCAACGATGTTATGACCTTTGGCTCGGTCCATGGAGTTCAAACAAAGGAGCCAGCTGTCCGCATGAAAAGGTCATGCCTATATGATTTTAGTTCAGATTGCCGGACATGGTCGTTTACTTGCATGTGTAAGGTATTGGGCCAAAACGGATGCAGTGATCAAAGAACCCACAGCCACGCCCAGCCCTGAGGAAGAACACAACTACCGCTGAGCCCGCAAACTGCCCGGCCTCCAGGTGCGGGAAGGTGACGGCCACGGAACGCAAAGTGCGGTCTCGACCTCAGCAGCGTACGTGCGTGTGCGCGTGCAGGTGTGTGTGCGTGTGTTTGCATGTGTGTGTGTATGTGTGTGTGTGTGTGTTTGTGTGTGTGTGTGTGTTTGTTTGAGTGCGTGTGTGTGTGACTTTCACGCATGTATAATGCATGGGTTAATCCACCCCTAAGGAATGAAAAGAAATATTTCAACAAGTCGGAGGGCAGCAGCGACATGCCAAAACCAAGAGCATCATCAAAGCGAAAGGCTACGGAGGTTGCAGGAGCCGGCCCTGATGAGGAAGCCGACCCCGGAAGTTCCAAAGATTCCAACAAGGGCAAAGCCAAGTCTGCTGCAAAGCGGAAGGCTAAGAAAGCTTAAGCGCTGCATGTTTTTGAGCAAAGGCTTCATGGCTAGCAGCCGCACAGCTGATCAGAATCGTTGTGCCTATGACTGGCTGCATTCAGTCAATTTCACTTTGAGCTCGGGCACGATGTGGAACACCATCGTGAAAGCGTGCAAATGGGGAAAACAGCGTGCTTGTAGATGCTTTTGGGAATCGTTCCACAATAACGCACTGCAACATGATAAGCCTTTCACCCTAGAGCCTCTCACCCTATAGCCGCTGCCAAGCCAGGCGCCGGGCACACGCTGCGAGCCATCTCGAAGAGCACAGGCGACGGAGCGCCATGCACCTTATTAAGCAAGGTTTGCCGGAGTGAACTGGTTAACTTGTTGGTTGCTTGGTTAATTGATTGGTCGGCCCATTTTTTTCAGAGCGTTTTGTGAAAATTCCACTTAGAACCAACAGGCCAATGTGGGCACTGAATTTATGCCCATCTTGTTCTCAGAAAAGCGGCCCGTTTTTTAAAGGGTAGGTTTTGGATCCAAGAACTTTATCACGCTTTAAGCGTGCTCAGGCCTCCTGCCGTCAAGCTATCCAAACAGCCCGAAGCATTGTGAAGGACTTCGGCGATTCCACAGTGGTGCGGGATTCTGGGATTCAGGAGGTTGCGAACTGCAGGTTGCAACATTCCGAGCATGAGTTGAACCGCATCGCAGAGTCCTACAACCTTTGCTTGCCAGTGCCCCTCAGCCCTATTGAGCCTGATCAGGAGGAGTTGGTCGGCCTCAAATTGACAAACTGGGCAAAGCTGCTTCTCAAAGAAAACCTTTGGCATATTTTAGCCGGCCTGCGACAACCAGATTCTGAACGGTCCAAATGTATTTGGAAATCATTTTGGGAGCGATATCAAGAAATTGACCCTGCACATCCCATCTACGAGCGCGCAAGAGCTGGACTGATAGACCTATGCCAAACAGCGGCAGTCTTATATCACGGAGATGAAGGTCGGGGGCGGAAGCGGGGGGCCGTTATGATCTCCAACTTCTACAGTCTGCTAGGGAGAGGCACCAGCATGGCGAACCGAGTCCGCAAAGGGCGTTTCATCAAACACAAGCTCAATTACGTTGGCTCAACCTATAGCACCAGATTTTTGAGTGGCATTTTGCCAAAGCACTTGTATGGCAAGAAGGAACACGCTCTTCGTTCTCTGTTTCGTTTTGGAGCCAGCGAGGCAGAGCACATGTTTTACAAAGGAGTGACATGCCCAAGAGGAACACAACACTACATGTGCCTTTTGCACATTTGCGGGGACTGGCCATTCCTCATGAAATGTGGCAATTTGGGCAGGGGCTTCACGCGCAGTGCCAAGACTGAACACGCAAACACGAAGACCCCTGCTGCTGGCGTATGTCATTTGTGCCTTGCCGGCACAAAGGATTTCCCTTGGGAACAGCTGGATACGGAAGAGCCATTGTGGTTGTCCACATGCCACGCCAAGCCCCCTTTTCAACCAGAGCCAGAGTTTTTGAGTGTGCCTCACAACACGCAAATGGCAGCCGCGATGTTCATGCCAGACGTCTGGCACAATTGGCATTTGGGAGTGGGACGAGCCTTTCTGGGTTCAGTCATCGCGCGGGCTGTCGCGCACTTCCCGGGCAGCAAAATTGGGACGCGTTTCGAATCTTTGTCAAACCATTTCCTGGCGTGGTGCAGGACTGCCAAGCGACAGCCTTACATTAGCCGAATCACGCAGGACACCATCAACTGGAAAGAGAAGTCGCGCTATCCATTGGGAGGGTGGTCCAAGGGAAACACTACATATGTGTTGATGCTCTGGTTTACAGCGTGGTACAATGAGGAAGTTCCGGATGACCCAGCGCTAGCAAAAGCGGCCACTGCTGCTCAACTTATGAACGAGTGCCTGAGTGACTTGTACAACCAGGACCTTTGGATTGAAAGTTCCCAAGCCATCATCATTGCACGCAAAGGGCTTCAGTTTTTGACTATTTACACGCAACTTGCTCGTGATGCTTTTGAAGCAAAGCAAGCTCTGTGGGCCCTCATCCCGAAGAGCCACATGCTACACCATGCGTTCCTTACAGGGATGCTTCTCCCGGCTCAAAAGCAGCCACGCGTTGTCAATCTAATGGCCAATGGCCTTTGGATGCCAACTTTCAGAAGATTTTGTCGGCAGGCCGAGTCGAATAACTCGAAGAGTTAGCAGTCGGCTACCCGTCAAACGTAGCATGCAGAGATATTTGAGAGCCTCTTATGACGCATGGGTGCAAGAAGGCTACCTGGCCCCTCCATGAGCTTCGTTGGGTCCCTCAACATTTTCAACCTATCAAATGTTCTTTTCGCTATACCTAATCATGTGACTCGTTTGTTTGAGGGATGCCATCCCATAGCCGGGGTCCCCGGCCATTGAGTGAACGTCCGCTTCGCTTCGTCAGCCAAAAGACCAGCAAGGCGCGGCCGGACATACCCCCTCCCAAACTCTTTTGGGGAAAGCCGGGTTTTTCTTTGCAAAACCTGTGTTTTTCATCGCGACCAAAAAAATGTAGGAACCTTGGGTATAGGGTTGGTTGCCGGCAGTTGGCGGGGAATCATCCGAAACCAGAAATTGCTAGGTGCTGCGAAATGGATTTATTTCGCAACCATCCACAGGATGTGGGCCTTTGAGCATGAGGGGGTCTGCCAGTTGGAGACCTGCCATGTTTCCCCCCAGAAGTTGTTCAAAGCCCCTGGCCCAGTTTGGCCGCTCGCGCTGAGTTCCCAGGTGGTCAACGCTATGTTTGACTCCAAAAGTTTGGTTCATTCTTCGTACCTTTCAGGTGGCCACTTCAGAAAAAAGCTACAACTCACCGGTCGAGAGCTTCTGGAAGCTGTTCTATATGCAGAAAAGGTCCTTCGACCCATGAGAAGTTCTAACGTTGACCCCGGATTAATAAGCCCCCTGTGTATGAATATGGGGGTGTCCCCGGTTTTAGTGGGGATTTGTCACTTTTGGAGGGGAACACCCCCACATGAATAAACCGGGGTGTATTAAATTGCACATCACAGGGCCATCAGGGCCAACTCCAAAGTGGCGACTGGCCGCTTGGAACCCATCCACTGCCGCTCGGTTCAGCCGAGGTCAAAGTCGGGGAGCGCTGCGGGGCTGCACTGCTGCTGTCGCCCATGGTGGCCAGGCCCGGGTAAGACATGAGTCGCAATCCAAACCCGGGCCAGGGAAGGTTAGTAAGGGGCAATCCCAGCCACAAATGGCTGCGGCCGCCTTTTCCTTCCATGGTTCTGGGTTCACCTTTTTGGTACCAGGTTTTGATTGTGACTCACATGAGCCGGGGTCAAACTCAGCTGGGGTGTGTTGCCCTTCCTACCGCTATGGAAAAACAATAGGGCTGGTGGGGGGGGGGGGGGTTGAAATCGAAAGAACCTGACCCTCGGATTTTCATTGCAAACTGAGAAGTGTGTCGCAGTCGACGTCAAAGCTGAAAAAGCCTGTTTTGAGGTGGTGAGCACATTTTTTTCCGACAGCACTCGGCAGAATTCTGCGACAGGAACGGCACCGAGAGAATTCTCGACGTGCTGAGGTGCTTAGAATCTTGGCAAGGCAGTATGTTGCGGGAAGCATTCGTTTGTGGAATGTATTTCTTGCGTTGCCTGCCGGCACCTGTTGATATACTGACACTTGCCACATGAGGGTGTGCGACTTTGAGGACCATTCCCATGTGGCTGTGTCAGATGCGCTTGACGGGTCGCAGAGTCTGAACAATGCACATGCATCTATGAGGTTACTTTATGTACAGATACATATCTGTATATACATATACACACTTGCATTTAGATATGCACATGTTTGAATGCACACGTTTACCGTATGCAGATATATATTTATGTGTAAACGCTTGCTTGAGTGCAAGGGAGCCACCTCCGCCTTTTGGACCCCTTGGGCCAAGGCGCTCCTGCCGCAAGACGACCTCCAGCGGTGGAAGACGCATCTGCCGCTGCCTCAGCGCGTTTCTCGTTTTGCTGACTGGGTCCCTCGAATCAGGCCCCTTGTCGTTGGATTGGTGGTTTGGATTTGGATTTGAACCCTCTTGTTTGTAGAAGGTTCGTGGAAAACCACAACTCCCAGCCACTAAACCACCAAGCCACGATCGAAGTGAATCGAGGGGTTCTCCAAACTACTTTTAAGGCTGGCGGCCCTTGAAATCTTTAAGGACGATACTTTCAATCAGGCTGAGATGCTAGGGCAGCCAAACTTTGGCGCGCTTTCGACTTAGAATCCATTTTCACCAATCATTCACAAGCACCACTTGCAGGCAAACAGACGCAAATCAGACTTGGATATCCCCATGGCTGTCGGTTACCAGCGCCTCCCCTTAAAAGGGCTGCCTTTGAAGCCACTTGCGGCTTGGCTTGCTCAATCTCGCAGGGTCTCGAGTCGCATCGTCGTGCCACAATCGCTTCGATGTTGGGAGGTTCTGTGAGTTTGATGTTTCCTGGGGAAATGAAGGTAACTGACAAGGAGAAATGAGTTCAGCAAAAATTGTTGATCCCATATGAATCAATCAACCCCAGTTTGCCAATAGCGGGGTGTTCCCTCCAAAAGTGGTGATTCGACACCAAACGCAGGGACACCCCCATATTAGCAAACAGGGGTTTAGTACTACGGGGTCAACATTACGCAGATCGGTTCATCTGCGTAGTGCCCAAGATTGATATCCAAAAGATTTGTTGGCACTTTTGCGCAGCATCGCCGTCGCCCTTGCGGAAGCTGAGGCACATCAACCGCTTTTTGGATCTGCTGCTGCACACAAAACCCAACGACCCCCTGGGCGCCGCGCTTCAGAAGAAAATCGATGAGGCCACCAAGGAGAGCAACCGCTTGCGCTGGTCGGCGGGTTGGCGGGTTGGGGAGAAGATGGTGGGTTCTACCAATAAATCAGCAAGGTAAGTATGCTGAACACGTTTTGCTGATTCGAGGGGTGGCTTGTGATTGTGAGCCTCGGCTTTTTGGCCCGGGAAAGCTGGGGCAGTTCCCGCGTGCCCGCCTGGCAGCGAGCAGAACTTAGCTTCATAGCGAGGGGGAAGCTTGGGGAAAGAGGTCAGAGACAGGCTCCTCGCGCAGCAATCCAGAGTCACTTCCCGAATGAGATCTTTGCATGCCTTCACAGCAATGAGCGTGCAGCTGAGTGTATGCTGCCCAACCCCCGCATAATTTTGTGTTGCGTGATCTCACGGTTCTTTCTTGGTGCATCACCCGAATTCCTCCTTCACGACCGGTGCTGCGAATGCCCCGCGTATATTTTCTGAATTCGCTGAGGGTATCTCACCTTCCCGGC
>CAUJNA010001112.1:1940000-2007500 GCA_963377175.1 Effrenium voratum
ATGGAGACAGCTGTAAAACAGACTCCTTGGTACGGCACTGTTGCACACCGCTCGCTGGTCAGAGGACAAAACTGACATGCTCGAACAAGAGTCTTGGGTTGCCCTGTGCTGCTCAGTTGCTTGTGCGCGTTTCTTTATCTCAAATGTCAGAAAGGCAGCAGCTTTTCTCTTTTTTTTGGCCTGGAGACTTTGATCCCCACAGTTGATCGACAAGGGAAAAGCAGGAGCAGTTGGTACCATAGATTGTGCGAGTCAGGGTTAGGTTGCAAGCAGCCAGGTGTTCTGAACATCTGCCCCGTAAGAATTGAGTCTTCCCTTGAGCGAACCCCGCTGGGAGCCGCGTTTTCGGGTCTGCCGATGCTTGAAGAATTCCTTCAAACCGACTGGCCGTGCATGTGCTCACAAAGATGGGCCCTGTGGCGACGGAGAGTTGACGTGGTTGTTGTTGGGAAACATTTTTCCCATTTTTTTGCTTGTTGTGGTTTAGTGGTTGAAATCCCCACTTAACTGCTAAAACTCATTTTTTGTTTGCCCCCCCTTCCAACGTCAGCCAAGAGTTGATGTGTTGCACGCATTGCCCTGCAACATGGTTTTGGAACCGTGGTGGCTCCCAGCCATCCCAAGTTTTCAGGTTTTAGTGGTAGCTTCCGCTAAAAAGTTAGACTTGTTGCAGAGATCTGGGAACAGTCACCAGAAAAGGCGAAAGGAGACTACCCTAAGCGTATTTTTTTCGATGTTCCACTGAACTTCCGGACAAAGTCAAGTGTTGGTTTGTTTGTTTGTCGTGACTGCACAATGTCATATGTTCCTTTGCGGCGCGCATGCTGTGCTGCACTTTTGGAGTCAACTCTCCACATCTTCGGCAGGTTATGTATGTTGAGGCAGCTGCAAAGCAGCACGCTTTTGCTGCGCGAAAGCTGTGGCCCCAGCGCAAAATGCGCGAGCTGGGCTCGTCTTTATGACGATGCGTGAGCAAAAGGGCGGTGGAATCGAAGACTTGACGGTGCTGTTTAGGATCACGGGCTTGGACAACTTGCTTTGCTGGGAAGAGTCAAACATTACCTAGTCTTTGTGAATGCCGAGGTGACTCGGTGAGTGTTTTTGGGGTACAAGATGACGTCACAACCAAACATTCTAGGGGTACCTTCCCCATTCTTTCCAGTGATCCTTCTTTCTTAAAAATACCAACCACCCTGGGGAAGCAGCTGGTTTTTGAGAAGAACGATGGTTGAAAAGAATGGGGAATCAACCCCTAGAATGATAGTTGCCTTGCAGTATGTATCGTCACCCGTGGTTCGAAACCAGGTTGCTTTCACGCCTAAGCCTCTCCTTCCCGGTGGAGAGGGGTCAGACTACCGGGGGTGTTGGGGGACATGCTGAGCATGACTATCCGTTGGAACACGTGGTCCTTTCTGTCTCCAGGCTCCTGGCAGGCTCTTTGCTTGGAGAAATAAATGGATCAGGGCATCAGCGGTACGGAGCTGACAGCTTGCGGCGCTGGGTTTCGGCACCTGGCCGGCGTCAGCTCACCCGTTGGTAGTTTCAAGTGGCGGCCAGTTCGAAACCACCCCCGGCGAAACCGGAGACGCGGAAGCTGGCGCATGCGCGGGTTCAAAGGAAGATCTCAAAAGGAAGATACTCGTACCAGCAGTTTGGGGCTTCACATATCAAGTTGTTATTAAGCTAAAAATACTGTTGTATACCAGCAGTTTGGGGGGTTCACATATCAAATTGTTATTAAACTAAAAGGACTATATAGAATGTATTAGCTTTAGATCAAAATCAAACTTTAGGTAAAAGACACGCACATCCCGGCATTTTTGGCCAGAGGGTATGTGCAGGCGCTGAACGACCTGCTGCCCACACCCTCCAAGTCTCACTACCTCTTCAACCTGCGGGACATTTGGAAGGCCTCGCCTGGCTCGGATGGGGATCGGGAGTTGCATGGGGCTCGGAGTCCAATTCCCGGGGTTCGGACTCGACTCGGTGGCTTTCTGAGAGTCCTTGCCAACCGAAAGGCAGGGCAAAGGGCAGACTGGAAGGGCTTCAGGAGGCAGCAAGTTGCAACTCACGTGTTTGGGGCCCTGACTGTGCTGTGGTTGTGGGTTCGGCGCCAGGCAGCTCATTCGAGCCTGGCTTGGCTGAAGGGCTTTGTGCCAAACAGGGTATAATTTATCCCCCCCCCCATCAAACAAGAAGGGCGTTCCCTTGTGCTTCCCTTTGCAGAACCCTCAAGAGTATCGGCGAAAAAGGAGACCGGCGTGGTCCTTTTTTTCTATCGTTTTCGCATTTGCGTCACAGAGTTCACCGGTGGGAGGGGGAGACGCTCGAGACCAGGCAAGCACCAGCCGGAGTTTCTTCCTTAGGGCGTCCCTTTTTTGTTTTTCACGTACAGCAACATTCCCATCCGGGCTTTCGACCTCTCCTGCGCTTTTCTATAAAACCTCATCGCCCCTCAGGTCAGTTTCTTTCCGCAGCTCATCTCTCCCTGCCCCTCCCTCTTGCCATTCTCAGCCCAGCCTTAATGCAACCCACCAGTCGGTTCAGCTGTTCAGTGGCACTCCTTTCTCCCTTTTGGGTGGGTTCCTTACTCAACATGGTGAGTAACGTGAGCCCAAAGAAGTTGAACCCCCCCCAACAGCGAGCCAACCACCAAAAAACGCTGCAAGCGTTTTTCAGCTTGTCGAGGTCTTCCTGGGCATGTGCAGCCTGAGCTCGAAGAAGTCCAACAACGTGCTCACAGCTTGCTCCCCAGGGCGGTTTCCGGAAGCGGGAAGCGGGGCGAACCCGTTGCCGGGCGGTGTTTGGCCCGGGTTACAACCCAACGAATCAAAAGGCACCCATCTAGCCAGAGAATACCTTGCGCTGCGTGCGGAAAGCAATTCTCTCCCCATTGCGACGGGGAGAGAGAGAGAGAGAGAGAGAGAGAGAGAGAGCGAGAGAGAGAGAGAGCGAGAGAGAGCGAGACAGAAAGAAACAGGAAGGGAGGGGGAGGAAGGGAGGGAGGGAGGGAGGGAGGGAGGGAGGGAGGGAGGGAGTTTGCGGAGCATAGCCTCCTACGGCGAAGCAAGTGCGATCTTCCCTCAGAGAGATAAGAGGCAATGCTTCGGGTTGGCATTCGAGGTGAGCTTCGCCAGTGTGACAGTGAATCACGGGGGTCCCAGGTGACCCCTGTGTTTGGCTTCATTTCCTTATGCTCAAGCAGGTTTGCCTTTGCCCCCCCCCCCCCACCCCCCCATTCCATCGGTCCACTTCAAGATATCTCGGCCTTACACCCAATACCCTCTTTTTGTTAGGGTATGATGTCGACCCTCTACTAACAAAGGAGGTCTTTTCCCTCGAAACCCCGTTCTTTTTCTTCCCAAGAATGCCCTAAGAAACACGACGTGGGTAATTTGGAGTAGGGTTCTGGCGAGTCCTTGAAGGGCATCGGCTCATATCGGCTCATTTCCTTGTGAGGGGTCGACTCCCCGCCCGGTTTTGTAGCTCCAGACCTGGCCTCGATCGCCTGAGGTGACGCGGTGCTGGTCCCATGAGATCCAGCGAGTCTTCGGGGATCGCTTGACGGCCGATGCCTCGAATGGCTCCTCCGAATCGATCGATGAAATACACGAGCGGTGCAGTTCTCTCAAAGGGAAGTGGCAGCTTTTCATGTGCTCAAGATGTTTGTTTTATACCTCCCTGTTAGGTTTCAAAGGGAGCCACTGGACACAGATTTGCTTTTTCTTCTTTTCCCCAGGGGACGTATCCGCTCATGGAGGGTCAAGTTGGGGTGAACATACCCTCAGACTCCCGGCCGAGGAAGCTCCTGCACCCGGGAGTTGACATGATTTTTAGATTTGTATTTGAAGGATTTTGAAGTACGCCGTTTTAGGTGGCCACTTGTGAAACCAAGAGAGCCCTCGTGGAGATGAAATGCCACATGGGCAAGAGAGATCTAGTCGGTAACCAACCATGTTCCTTTGATTTCCAAAGGCTGGTTCCCTTGGTTACCTGCTATACAGGTAAATGGAATCACAGGGTATGTCTTGGGAGCTTAGACGAGCATGTGAGTGATAGCACGTGCGATCCCCTTGCGAGGATCAGGGGGTTGCCACTGGCACACGACAGCGGCACGTGTGAGCCAGAATTCCAGCGGCCGCATTTTGACCCTGGTTGGCCTTTTCCATTGCTTGTGGGACAAATAAGCACGGGGGACCCCTTTCATAATGTATGCCCAGTGGGGGGGGGGAATGTATGTAATACATTTTCCACGTTTGCCGCCCCAAGAGTCTGAAGCGCTTTGCCAAGGCTGAGAACCTAAGAAAGCAATATACAGTCACAGCCGTATGGAAGGTAGGCACAATTGTAGGTAGACAGAAGCAAATGGCTGCAAATGGACCTGGAAAGGTCCGCGAGTTTACGGCTCAGTGTTGGAATGCTTTCAAATTAGGTGTTGCGCGATTCTAGAGGCCCATGTGCCAGCAATCCGCAGCACGCATTCCGGCAGCAGCCCGAGAACGGGCTTTGCCAAAAACATGTCCTAGAACTCGTACGAAGTGTTGAAGTGGGCATGTAGCTGAGCAAGCTCGCCAAGGGCTGTCACTTGCTCCATCTTGTGCTGCCAGGGCTTGATGGAGGCGCTGGTGTCCGATTCCTTGATTGTGAGACTCTTCTGCTGCTCAACAGGCGCTGATCTTTGCGCGGACCACGTGGACAAAGCCCAGGGACATATCCGCCAACTTTGTCAAGGTTGCTTCAAGTGGCTGGCCCTGGCCTACTTCAACACCCACTACAATTGTCTCTCCAATTAGGCCCCCCCCACACCGGCGTTCAACAGCTCTAGCTCCTGCATCGCGCACGTGTAAAAGCACTCGCCTCCGAGAGGGCCCAATATTTGAAAGTGTGATGGGGGTCAAACTTCCAGCTCGCTTCGAAGTCAACACTGGGATTGCTTCGGGGGAAGCACCGCGCGCCTTGTTTGGAAGCTTGTCAGTCTTGCTGACGCCACCGTCTTCTGGGGCATCGTGTCGCTCACCTCGGTCTCTTCTTTGAGAAGTAAGTGCCAAGAAGTCAGCAGTACAGACGCGGACCCTATCTACTTGCTGCTAAGTGGTTTACGACCGCCGCTCGTATAGGGCTTGCTGCATTTTGCTTTGAGTAGGGCCGCCCTGAAGACAAAGTACGTGTTTTCACTGCTCAAGTGACGCTGAATCAACGCACTGCCGGATATGAGCCCTAGGAAGCATTCGTTCCAAAGAGTAGTAGTGTTTAGTTTCCTAGCTCAAGCAAGCGCATCGTCGCAGCGCCGTGCTGAAGGGCACGAGCTTTGCGCCGTAAGCGAGGCGCAACAGAACTCAGCTGGGCCCCTGTGATCACTTCCTGCTCCGGCCAAGGTTCAAGTCGATCCACACCACCCCGTGGCGATCGTGGGTTCTGAGATACATGGAGGCCTCACTAAGCATGCAAAATCCTGGCAAACAAGCTGGTTTACACAGAGCAATCGGAGCAATGCGTTGCTATCCACTACGTCAGACCGATAACCGCAGGCTTTCGAAAATTCCAGCAGGGGAGTGCTGATGTGAGAGCCTGTGTGGGAGAGAGCTAGCTGATTGATTAAGGGACTGTGCCGCCCAGCAGTCCCAGCGTTTCCCACATCATTGGAAGTGGGGCCGGGCTGCGATTTAGATACATTCGTTGCAAAGAAGGCCGCCGGCTTCGCGAGGAACTAGCTGAAATGGAAGGGCGACGAGTGTCGGATTCGTTGCTGTCGGGATCACAGAGGTGTGAGAACACCGGGGCAGGGGTGCCTCTAAATATTTGAGCAGAGCAAACAGATAGCAAGCAGCGCTCTTTAGCGTACGCACTCATTGTGCTCCAGGGATTCGCGATGGTGTTGATGCCAGTGTGTGGATCGAGTCCGCGCGACAAATTTGCTAATTCGTCAGAGCAAAAATCAGCTAGACTTCATTGCTGCGAATGCGAATTAGCTAATTCGACAGAGCGAATTTCATCTAGACTTCATGCTGGTAATGCTGGCGATGCCGGTGATGCACTCCGTAGATCAAGGCGACGGGTGTCCGTGCGACGAATTTGCTAATTCGTCAGAGCGAAAATCAGCTAGACTTCATTGCTGGTAATGCGAATTAGCTTTACTTCGCCAGAGCGAATCTCAGCTAGACTTTATTGCTGATAATGCTGGTGATGCTGGCGATGCCGGTGATGCACTCCGTAGATCGAGGCGACGAGTGTCCGCGCGACGAATTAGCTAATTCGTCAGAGCGAAAATCAGCTAGACGTCATTGCTGGTAATGCTGGCGATGCCGGTGACGCACTCCGTAGATGAAGGCGACAGGTGTCCGTGCGACGAATTGGCTAATTCGTCAGAGCGAGAATCAGCTAGACGTCATTGCTGGTGATGCTGGCGATGCCAGTGATGCCAGTGATGCCGTCTGTAGATCGAGATGACGGGCGTCCGTGCGACGAATTAAGTAATTCGACAAAGCGAATACGCTGCTTGGTGTAGGTATCAGACGCTGCCACTGCCCCGCTCCCACGAGTCCTGGAGGAAAAGCCTTGGCTAGTTCCCAGCCCCAAGCGTTTTCAGGGGTCACTTGTTCTTACGCCCGGCGGGCATAAGAACAAGTGGGGGCCAACCGGAACAAGTGACCTGGTCACTTGTTCGCTAAAGCGCCTACTTGTTCTTAAGCCCGCCGGGCGTAAGAACAAGTGGCCCCTGACGCAACAATGGCTTTAGCCGCGAAAAAAGGCAGCCACTGACAAAACACAAATTAGAAACTCTATTGCAGAACGCCCGAATCACAAAAAAATGCAGCTCGACCAAGCAAGCCAGTGACAGGCCCAGGAAAAACTGTACAACAAATTGACACCCACACACAACAACCAAATTAGAAGCCCTAGTTAAAAAGCCCACTTCACGAGAATCATCAGCCAGACCAGTAGGCCAGTGCCAGGCCTTGAAAAAAATCCAGCTGCACAAAATACGCGGCGAACAAAATAGAATCTCTACATAACAACCAACTTCACGAAAATCATCAGTCCGACAAGTAGGCCAGTGTCAGGCCCTGACAAAAATCCAGCTACGCAAAAAAAAGGCGGCAACCCCACACAAAAAACTAATTAGAAGCTCTGCTAAAAACTCCCACTTCACGAGAATCATCAGCCAGACAAGTAGGCAGGCCCTGAAAACAATCCAGCTGCCCAAGACAAACGGTGACATCCCCTCATTGGACCCTGGTGGAACCCTGGTGGAACGCTCGTGGAACCTCACCTCAGGGCCGTCCGGGACTATCTGGGCTGAGACCCCAAAGCTTTCAGCTGTTGGAGAAAAAACCAACTTCACGAAAATCATCAGCCCAACAAGTAGGCCAGTGACACAGCTGGACAAAGAAAGGCGGTAACACAGACAACATGCAAATTAGAAGTGCTACTCAAAACATCCTGCTTCAGGAAAAGGTCGGCTGGCGGGGTCGGGACCCGACTGCTGGCGTGGTCGGGGCCCGACTGCTGGCGGGGTCGGGGCCCGACAGCACGCACAGTTTCCTTTGCGAGCGGGCGCTGAAATGTAACCTGCACAGGTGGCTACAAAGGACATCAAAAAACACGACGCGTTTCAATCATGTTCCTTGGTCTCCTGCTCCCGTACTCTTCTGGTCGCTTGTTTTTTTTGCAAGTGGGATGTCTTCGCCGGGCTTCTGGTTTGTTGTTGTGTGGCTGCCGCCCTTTTTTGCGCGGCTTGATTTTTTACAGGGCTGTTACTGGGCTGCTTGGTCGGGCTGCTGCTTTTCGTCAAGGTAGAGCTTCTAATTCGCTTGTGTGTGGCTGCCTTTCTTTTGTGCAGATTGATGTTGTTCAGGGCCGGTGGTCGGGCCCCAACTCCGTCGGCGGTCGGGCCCCGACCCCGTCGGCGGTCGGGCCCCGACCCCGCCGGCGGTCGGGCCCCGACCGCGTCGCCGGTCGGGCCCCGACCCCGTCGCCGGTCGGGCCATGACCCCCTCGGCGGTCGCCCCCTTCAATGGTTCTATTTTGCTTGTTGTTTGTAGCTGCCGCCGTGTTTTTGCAGCTAGCTTTTGTTTAGGGCCTGTCACTGGCCCGGGCTGATGCTTTTCGTAAATGTGATGCTTTTAGTAGGGCTTCCAATTTGCTTGTTGTGTGTGGCTGCCTTTTTTGCGAAGTTGTTTTTCAGGGCCTGCTAGTTGTTTGCTTGGTCGGGGCTGCTGCTCTTCGTCAAGTGGGATGTTTTTAGTGGGGCTTCTGGATTTTTTGTGCGCGGCTTGTTTTCAGGTCCTGTCACTGGTCTGCTTGTTCGGGCAGCTGTTTTTTGTCAACTGTTTGTTGGCAAGTAGAGCCTCTAATTTGTTTGTTGTGTGTCGCTGCGCTTTGTGTTTTTGCAGTTTGTTTTTGTTTAGGGCTTGTCACTAACCCACTTGATTGTTTGTTGATTGTTTTTTGTTTTTTGATTTTTTGCGTAGGGCGTCTAATTTGCTTGTTGTGTGTGGCTGCCGTTTTGTTGCGCTAGCTGTGTTTTTTTTCAGGCCCTAGCGCTGGCCGACTGGGTCGGCCTGCTGCTTTTCGTGAAGTGAGATCTTGTTTGAAGGGCTTGTAATTTGTCTTTGTGTGTGTGGCCCCCGTTTTTTTTGCGAAGCTTGTTTCTTTCAGGGCCTACTTGTCGGGCTGATCACTTGCGTGAAGTGGGACGTCTTTCAGGAGGGCTCCTAATTTGCTTGTTGTGTGTGGGCGCCGTTTCTTTTTGCGCAGCTGGAGTTTTTCAGGGTCTGCCATGGGCCTGCTTGGCTTTGGTCTCTTGCTGATGTTTGGGGCACAAGCGGGTTTTTATGTATATTGGGGGGGGTGCGGTAGGATTGTGGTCGCAGCTTAAATGTATATGTGGGGGTCCCCCCTCCCCCCTACATAGGGGTCCCTCGTAAGCAGCCCTCCTGGTAGTGTAGAAACCCTTTTGAAAGGGAGGCTGTTCACTTCAGTGGCAAAGGCAACCCCATGTTTCTGTTGGTTGCCCCTACTTCAAGATGTCGCCGGGCCCCTCCGAGGACACGAATGACTTGCAGTGGATGAAGACGCAGATCCATACGGCCGTGGAGCAGGATGGATCGGATGGCCTCCAGTCAAATCGGTTGGTGCGCAGAATGGTCGGTTTCAAGGGGCCAAACCTATCCCAATCGCGTCTTGTGCCAGTCTTATTAGGCTCCACTGCGGGGCCCTTGGGAGATTTTACTGGGCCCGTGACATTCGGTGGAAGCCAGGTTCTCCTTTTCTAGATGCCCTGTGGGGTTGGCTAGGTTTGTTTTCTGACTCCTTTTGGCCCGCATCAAGCTAGCGATCCCCCGGCTTGGCGCCCTGCTTGGGTTTTGGGTGAGGTTGGCCGTTCGGTGATTTCTGGAGGCGGAACAGCATGAGGCAGCCTTCAGTTGTGTGGTCGACCGGGATGATGACAGCGCCTGCCAGAATGTCCTCAGAGATAGAGAGAGAGAGAGAAAAAAAAAAGGAGAAAGAGAGGAGAGAGAGAGAGAGAGATCCGAATGAGAGATAGTGGAGAAGATAAGGAGAGAGAGAGAGAGAGAGAGAGAGACACAGAGAGAGGGACAAAAATAGAGATCAGGAAGGGGCCTGAAAAGCTGACGAGACGAGAAGAACCAAACCTGAGTCAGGCAATATCAGAGAGGTGCGAGCATGGAGCCTCCAGACAAAAACAGATGGGCACCGATTGCAAGGACCTACAGCAGGACCTTGGCCAAATCTTCAACAAGGACTGCGGTTCTGTTCAGGCGGCCCCCTTAAAATGTTTGGACCTATGGATGGCTGTGAAATCCTTTTAGGCACCACGAAATTAACGCATAAAGCCCAGGCAAGTCATCAGCATGCAGGGGTTCTTCGGTGGTGCAGGAGCTGGTCCATCCACAGAATCTGACCCGAAACCTTTCCAAGAGATCCATACCCCAATACTGTGGAAGGACGAAATCCATTTCGCACCACTTGGAAGCAATGGGAAGCCATTGTTGGTTGGTATTTACAGGGGAGTCATCATAGGGTTTCTTAGGTGGTGCGAAATGGATTTCGCAACCATCCAGTCCAGTGACTCGGGGGTCTGTTGGAAACATCTGGCCGAAGGCCGACCAGCGGCCAGTTCAGTGCTCTAGTTTGGCATCATAGCCACGTCCTCAAGGGTAGACGTGGGTTAGTAAGGGACAATCCCAACCAAGAAAAAGAATGTGGCCGCCTTCCTAATTCCTCACATGGTTCTGGGCAGACCATTTTATTACCG
This sequence comes from Effrenium voratum, assembly GCA_963377175.1. Classification (NCBI taxonomy): domain Eukaryota; class Dinophyceae; order Suessiales; family Symbiodiniaceae; genus Effrenium; species Effrenium voratum. Next base: position 1,950,280 of record CAUJNA010001112.1, read on the forward strand.
GTTTTTGACTATGACTCATATTTGGGGCGGAGCGGCACTCTTGGACAAGGCCCTGAACAGTCTTGGCACTCGCTAGGGCAGGGAGAAAGAAAGACCCAACGTCGTGTGGAATAATCAAAATTACGCGAAGCTGCAGGTTACCTAGCTCACCCCCCCGCTCCAACTACCCGTTTTCTTTTTGTTGCTTCCTTTTATGTTGGAAAGACCTGGCTTCCAGTTTTCCAGGGTTGATAGGATACCCAGAAAAAAGTAGGTATTTGCAGTAGGGGGGAGATGTCATCCTGTCGCACTGTCGCTCCGCGTGTCACTCTGCCCTGTCACCCCGCTGCCATTTCGCTGTCAACAGCAACCTTGTCTGACACGCGGGATGTGGGCGAAAGGTGCGTTTTCGCGTGAGGCTTCAGGCAGGTTTATAATTGAAGACAATGTGCCAACGATGATTATTATGACAAAGGTCCTTACTTATGGTCATAATACACCATTTTGAGTTGTCTTGACAGTTTGCTGAGAGAACCCACAGAGGTCAGCCATAGTCCTCTGGTCGCGCGAGGAGCGTCTGATCTTTGCCTCCTTCTTGACGCAGGAGGCACGTTGGCAAAATGGAACGGGCGGTGCAATATTTCGGCCAGTGAACAGATCACCGGCTGATTTCGAGGATCGTGTTGAAATGCAGGTTTTTTCGAGATGTATCCTTCGAGGAGTCCCGCCGGCATTGTGCTTGATGGCAGACATGACCCATATGCTTCTAGTCCTCGAGACTCGACAAGTGAATGGTATTCCCCCCTTCAGCTGGGAATAGAAGACCATATGCCTCAAGAAACAAGTATGACATGTGACCTCTGGAGGTCCATGGCCAGAGGTTTCAGAGCACTCTGCAGGGAATGCTCTCAAAGATGCGGGAGTCCGACTATTTTCCTGCCTGATGGTTCGCGAGCCATCCATTCGCAATCAGAGCGACCTCACCTCGGGCTAAAAAACAGAGAAGAGAGGCCACCTTACCAACAGGATTTAGTGATGTGCGTCTGGTCCGTTCAACCGGTGCCTGGGGCTGACGCATTTTTGTCAGGTAGACAATCGCACCTACGACGAAGTGACTGACATGCAGGCACGATCTTGCGATTTTGAGGCGGATGGTGAATCGGACATGGTGCTGGACACAATTGCAAGTTGGCCTTGTTTTTGGCGGTGTGAGTTCCTGCAACCAGGGCTGAATCATATTGTAGACTTGCGGGGATGCCTTTATTTCAGGCAATTGCCCAGATTCAATTGGGGAATTTAGGCCCACGTCAAGTTTGGTTCACCAGGGGAGTTTCGTATGTTTTCTTTATTGGTCCAAGCACTTAGAGGCATCTGGGCTTTCAAAGTCAAGTTTCAGAGCTCACCGGTTCGGGGTAAAACGATGATGTAGCTCCTTTTGTCTGGGATCTCTTTGATCTCTTGTTTCATGTTTTGGAATCTGATAGATTTTGCAGATCCGTAAGCTTCCCTGATTCAAGAACGGAGACATTGATTCCGCTCATGCAAAGAAGCACACGAAGAGGCCATGAAGACAGCCATCGAAGAGTACCTGGACGACTACAACCAGGCCCGATGCTGTGTTGTTCAATGGGTTAAAGTCGGTTAAAGGGAAGCCCAAAGGAAACACACAATTGTAGGGGTCCCCCTATGTTTGAACAAGTGCAGAATTTACTGGGTCGTTCAAAATCCATGCCCCACCACGGGTTTCGGAATAGGAGTTCTTTGTCCTCCGGTTTGAACATTCCAGAATCATAGCACAAGGGCCATCATGGGCCTAAAGGCGGCGAATGAGAAGGAATGGTTAATAAGTTAAGCGGCTTGTTTTGGAATTCTCACTGCTCTATGGACAAAATCCTGTACCAATCAACCAACCCCTGGTTTTCTTCAACTGGCAAAGCCAAAAGTTTCAGCAACAGTGGTTGAGACTGAAACATGTTACGGCAAAGTCGGCCCAACCGTGCCTCCGAGGGTGCTGTTGCTGCGCGGGCCAGGTCTTTTCGATCATCATGCCTTTGGTCATGTTCCTGGATGCTTGCGAACATTGCGCCCAGCGCCCAGAACACGTCGCGGAGCTCGAGTCTAAACCCAGATCGATCTGAAGAAAAGGAGTCGTCTTTAATTGAGATTGCTCGTTGCTTTAGGTGGAGCCCTGTGAGTTGGGTTTTCACAGAGCTCCGACACACGCTGCTGGGAGGACGTTATTCTTTTTCATGGCGCATCCGGCCAGCATCAGGATGATCAATTGTGAGCATCGTGTTAATGGCCTTGACATGAGGAGTCTGACTGCGGTTAGAATACCCTTTTTACGGTCAAGAGATGTCCCAACCGTTCCCAGTAGCTGCGCTTTACTCGTTTCAATCCTTATCTCCACTAGACGGAAGCCAAGTTATAAGACAAATAGTTTCATGGCGAAGACCACTAGGGGTGGGTACTTTCCAAGCGAATAGCAGGATTGCCGGTATTTCCCTTCAAAGGCATCACCCCAAGAGGAAGTTCATGTTAAATTGGCCCAAATGACATCATGTATCGTCTCAACATGAGTGGACCCCCGCCAGATCCCCATCGCCCCCCGCACACGTCCCTTATCATGGTTGTCGTTGGTAAACACATTTTTTCTATTTTTGCTTCTTGTGGCTTAGTGGTCGAAATCCAACCACTTAACTGCTAAAAAATAATCTGTTGCTCCCCTTAACGTCAACCAAGTTATGCTTGGTCCCCCCCAATCCCCCGCTCTTACGGACCTATCGCCAGCTCTAAGGCCCGGATCTGCCGGGTGCTGAGCCAACCCAACGGCAACGTCCTGCTGCTGGGCGTGGGCGGCAGCGGCCGGCAGAGCCTCACGCGCCTGCCCGAAAGCCCAAGCGTCGGCCGAAGCCCAGCGGGGCGCCTTTGGAAGGCGAGAAGTGAACTCACTTGCCCAAGGCGAGTCGGCCTCAAACCACCCGGTGGATTCACCATTTTGGGGCGCATGTTGAGGTTCCAACAGGTGGCCACCTTTTGTTTCCAGCTCCAAACTGGGAAAGTGAGTGAACCTTGAACTCGACATGGCCCAGACCAGTTGGAAAGCCACGGATGTTGAACCTTGTCACCGTGAAAGCAGTTGGCAGAATTCTCTTCATGGCGAGCAAAGGGAAGTGCTAAATGAGCATGACGGAGGAGTTGTGCACCACCAACTACTTTCACCCTGTTATATTTGTGGAAAACGTGTTCTTCCCCACACGTGTTCCACACAAAGTGCAACTTGTTGTACAGGGGTCACAGGTGGCAATGGTCTCCAGCCCTTGTACCTCCCCACATGGTTTGTGAGTAGAAAAATAGGTTTCCTTTGTGGGCGGTTTAATTACATCCTCGGGGCAAATAAAGTGCTCAGGTGTTGTTCGGGGGGCATCCGCCTGATGAATCTTAAAGGTGGACAGCGGTGCAACCAGTCGGCCTGACACACGTACGCACCGGCGAAAGTCAAGACGGGAAGGTGTTTCTCAGTGCGCACAATATGCATACATAAACTCATAAGGAGAATGGGAGCATTGAAAGTAATAGGAACAATCATGCTGAACAATAATCAACATGATAACAACAAGTTAGAAAAGCTAAGCTGTTGGCGACCTTGTCCCTCATGGAAGTACCTTCTCTCGATTCGCATGTCCCTTTTGGCGCTGCAAAGGCGCCAACGGGTGCTGCCAACAGGACCATGACTTGGCTACCAAACATCGGCGTCCTTTTTTAGCTTAGTTTGGTTAAGAAATCGATGGCAGTGGCTTAGATTGGGTTATCTATGTTTCCAAAAGGCCACCTGCACTGCCAAAGCCATGCAAGTCCTTGACATGAAATGGCTGGGGTGACAAAGGGCCCCAACCGTTGGAAAGACGACCGAGAAATCAGGGCTTTGACACACATCGCCTTCCTCCCGTGTTGCCGTGGCACCTGGGCAAATAAGATCAGCTTCTGCCTGGAGGGACCATTTCCCTGCCAGCCAGTTGCAATGGCAACGTGGCAGAGAGGGTAGCGCATTGACTCGGATAAGTATCCTTTGGTTTGTGGCAAACTTGGACCCCCAGGGCGGAAGGACAATTGAAAAATCAACCACCACCAACAAGGGTCTTCCACATTGTGGTGACTGTTGACCCTGTTTGGAGCGCCGTTTAAAAAGCAAATGATTGCCCACGAAGGTTTTTGTTGAACCAACTCAACAGGTTTCCCTTGTCCCCGTTCCCCTTGGCCCTGTTTTGAGTTTCCCTTATTTTGCCCTCACAAAAAAGCCCCTTGCCCCCGTTTTCCCTGGGCCCTGTGTTGGGTTTCCCTAAGCCCGCGCCTGAGGTCCGCCTACATGAACGAAGCGGACTGCTTCCAGATCGAGGTCGCCAAAGGCCAGTTGTGTCTCGCTTCCAAGTGCCCTCCATGTCTACCTGGGCCCCCCAGCAATTGGTGCCCCTTCTCACCCGTTTCTGTTTTGGGGAGGGAAAACACCTACTAAAATAGACTACAGAAGAAAGTGTACCCTGAAACTCTAACCTCTCCTAGTCCAGCATGTTTGTGTGGCTTCCCCTTCCCCTTATTGCTTCCCCTCATTGTTATGAATTTCCTTCCCCTTTCCCCTTCCCCTTCTAGCATGCTTGTGTTGTTTGTATTCCCTTTTCGTTCCCCTTCCCTACCTAGAGCAAAATGCCCTGGTTTGTTTTTGCTCTGGGGGGTGCTTAGCATAGAAAGGAAAACAGAAGTTGGATGAATCAGCTTCATGAGTGGAAGAACCCAAATGGGGGAGTCCCTCAAGAGGCAATTCGAAATTCCTTCACGCAGGTGTTTGTTGTGGGTTCCATGCTATCCTGCAGAGTAGTTCATGAAAAACCATCCGTGGATTCCACTCGTTTCTGCCTGGCACTGATCGTGTTGGTTCCATCGATTTGTCCAGAAGGACAGCTAGAGGCCCGAGTGCTTCCAATTTAAACCAAAAAAGACACCCTTTGAGGGTACTTTACCGCTAATTGACTCTGGTGGCATATGAGTGGCCACTCTGAGAGCACATGCTGAATCCAAAGAGGGCTATTACTACTTGCAGGGAGGTTCCGCGATGTCTGAGTGGTTCGTTCGGCCAGGTTGGGGAATGAATTCTCGAAGCTAGCTCAGAGTTGGACAAGGTGGCCTGACATGGGGCAGTCATGTAAACTTCTTGTGATTTTGAACGCCAACAGCAAGTCTTGACCCATCGTTGCTACATGATCCCTACGGCCGCAAGGGGTTCGGATCCGCGGCAAGGGGGGGGGGGGATTTATGGGGGTAAATCAATTCAGCGCAGAACGCGCAAGCTTCCGTTGGGTGAAAGTAGATGTCACAAAGTTCAACTCATTTTTCTCTACCGCTATTGGGTTGGATCTTTAGACTTTAACTTTTTGAATTCCCTTCATCTTTCCTTTTAACCAGCAAAAAGTTAAACTTATTGCTAGGGGATCTGCAGCACACAAGTTTTGGTATAGCCCGAACTTGGCCACAAGTTGAAGTTGTACAACCTACTCCCACCCTGCCGGCCGGAAGTGTGGATTCGGATTCGCCAGGCTATGGAATGACCGAGTTCAAAGATGACGCAGGGGCACCCAGCGACGCGCTATATCAAAAGGCGGTGTGTTTTGGAGAGCCACAATGAAACATAGCGAAACTAGACCCTTTTAAGGGCAACCCCCCGATTTTTCCACACCATCTTGACTGCTATTGGGTTGGATCTTTAGACTGAAGTCAAGTTGGGTTTTCCACTAACCCCCCCAAAAAGTTAAGCTTTTTGCAGGGGGGTCAACAGCAACCAAGCCATTAGGTCGAGGGATCAAGTCTCCGGAACCCTTCCAGGTGGTCAATGCGCTTTTGGTTTCCAAACGGATCGTGGCAACCTCGTTCAAAGGCATGGCGGCCAGCTGATATTTGCGTGGGATATCATTATGTGGGGCTCGCTCCAAAACCCGGTGCGAAAGGCATGGCTTGGATGGTTTGCCGGCACGCGAGACGGAAGGTGGCAGAACTTGAGGCCGAGATAAGTTGATGCCACTGCGGTTGTGTGAGACGAGCTTTTGTCAGTTCAGGGGCTACCGCAAAACCCTTTGCCTCGCGGATCCCAGGATATGCGCCGTAAACGCACTTCCCTGCGGTGTGCCGGAAGTGGCAACCTGGGAAGATTGGGTGATGGCCCCCCTTTTGGTAGCCATGTGAAGGTCACTAGGGGTCCCCAAACGCAGCAGAAGCTTCGCTGTTGCGATTGGCAGTAGGGCTGCAAAAAGTCAAGCTAGATGCTACCATACCCTTGAAGATGTTCAATGGAGATCACCCAAGTGGTGGTACAAAGGAGTGGGAATACATAGCATGTTTTAGAGGCTGGGTGCTAAATAGCCCTGTCGGCCATGCCCCTCAAAGGGAGATGGCTCTGGACAACATACCAAGGGTTCTGAAGCAAATCCTTGCCCGGCGTTGCAATCGGGTCCGATTCCGGCCGAACTGAGGTGAAGAAGTGCCTCATGAAGTGTGGAGTGGAGGACAAGGCGAGGGCCGGGAGTCGAAACAAAGGGCCCATCCAGCCGTGGGGGTTCCCCAAAAACCCTTACGTCCTGAATCCAGGGGCCCAAGGCAGATTCATCAAGGTGCTGTGCAAGGAATGGCCTCGCAGCTTGGGTGTACTTCAACCTGTCAGCTGAATGGTTCCCTTTCCACAGGGCTCCTTAAAAGAAATTTCGTTTTGCGTGCAACCATTTGAGTTACAGGTGGCTTTTTCAACACCAAAGTAAAGAAATGGAAACCACCATTTACAAGTTGCAATGTTCAGGTGTATAATGCAAGGATCCCTGTTCTTCTCTGAAATGAACATTTGTTTTGCGTGTGTTCCCCCGGTTTTGAAGACCTGTCACTGGACATGATGGTTCCCTGTTCCACCTTTCCTTCCCCAGAATTAGCTCCCCTTTTTGCTGTTTACTTTTGTGGGGGTCTTTTTCTTGTGCACTCACCAGGCAAAAAAACATATTATTTGCTGGGGTCCCAATTCCGGCCTAGTATTTCAACGTCACCGCAGGTGCAGATTTTCCTCTTCTGCGACACCCAGATCGTCAAGGAGGACTTTGTCGAGGTGCGCGAAAGCGCGCGCAGAGCTGGGACACAGCTTGCGGGGTCGGAGGAGGCTGATCCTCCAAGCCTCAGGTGTTCTCTTCACTGTTGTTGGAGTGTTGTTAGGGTCCTTGTTTGTTTTGTTTTGTTTAGTGAGGGTGGGTTTTTGGTGGGGGGGCCGCCCTGCAAAAAACAAAGTTGTTGGAGTGTTTAAAGGGTCCTGGTTGTTGTTTGTGTTTTTTATTGTTAGTGGGGGCGATTTTTGGTGGGAGGGGGGGCCTGCAAAAATGCATTTTTTGTTGCTACCATACCAAGAGTTGGATAGTTATGGTGGAAGGGTATGCTTCGGCTTTGTTGACAGTTGGTGGTGCTTGTGGGGCTGCGGCTTTTACTATACCGAGGTAGTGAGGATCAATGTACTCACTGCCCCCTGCAAGCAGTGGTTTAGGGCAGTTAGCGACCACCCTCTGAGGATTGCGCAACATCATCTTCAATACAGGTATATGACGTTCTGGGTCTCAGTGCGTTGAATGGAAGTATGCCTTTCCAGGCCAATGCAAGGGGTTGGGCGAATTGGTGCGATCTCGCCATCCATGAGGGGGGCGGGGGAAGTGCTTGGCCGCGAACATCTCTCTTGGCCCAGTTTGTTTTGCCTCTGCTTAGATGAGGGCAATGGACTATATTACCTGGGTATACGGGTTTTTGCTGTTTTGCAGCTTGGTGGGGTATCGGTTTTTGTCGGTTTGTGGTGTGCGAAGATGTTTAATTCCCAAAAGTTCTCATATTTTGGTGCTTGTCACGGGATGCATTCGTCCTCGCTGAATTTGACCAGCGTCTTTTCTTCCCCAGAATTAGCTCCCCTTTTTCCTTTTTTGATCTTTTTTGGTGGTCCCTTTGTTTTCCACTCACCAGGCAAAAAAGACATTTTTTGCTGGGGTCCGATTTTTCCAGCCTAGTTTTGAACACCTTGTAATCAAGCCGTCGCAGCCCCCCGGGGCCTCAAGCCTCAGCCTCGAGGCCATCAACAACGTGCTGAACAGTGGAGACGTGCAGCGAGCTCTGAGCGAGACGTGCCGGAATGCTTTCAGGGTGATGACTGATTTGGAGTTGATGATTGATTAGAGCGAGTCTTGTGATGTGTGTATGTAGATATATTTATGTATATAGTGTCATTTATGTGTGTAGAGGTATATGTACATGTATATGAATCTGGGCAGTTCGCCATTTTCAGCAGCTGACGTCCAGACAACCAGTGAATTTCGTTGTCCAATGCCGTGTTGTCATCCCTTGGGCCTGTTTGTAGTCAAGGTCCCAAAAGATATTTCATTTTGCTGGTGCCCAGTAGGGAATGATTTCCATTTCTCATTCCATGCCTATTGAACCGACAAGTCATCTCTGGCTCCCAACTGTGCAGCTGAGCAGCCAACGGTTCTCCCATTTGCTTGAGCATACGTTGCTTTATTTTCCCTTGCTGGTTTAAAGGAAAATTGAACTTATCACTACTGAAGATCTGTTTGTTCTGTTTTTTTCCTCCACGGGGTGGAAACAAAATTGATATGGAAGCGTTTGCCGTCAAAAAAGCGTCAAAAAGCGGTCGCAAGGCCCAACCTCTATGCCAACGAGGACTTTGAGGCGATCTCCAGCAGCTGCCGCCAGCTCTGCCAGTGCCTGGCTCGGGCTGCGGGCTGCAGCGGGAGTTTCTGAGGGTCTTTGGTATGGCGCCCTGGGAGTACGCCCTGGGAGAAATGACCCCATTTAGGCGTATGTCCGGGATAAACTCATGCTAGGTTGGACCATTTTGGGCCATTTCCCAAGGGTGTAATCCCAGGGTGGAATACAATAACCCTTAGAGAGTTGGGGGGATGGCGACTCGGGCCCGGGTACGAGCTGAATACGGGAGCCGAGCCGGGGGGATATAACTTGGGCTTCGGGAGCCTTTCGGAGCTCCAGAGGCGGAAGGCCGGAAGGCTGCATGGGGGGAAGAGACTGCAGTACCTTCCTTGTGGTTGGAAACACCCCTATCCACCTCCATTGGAAAGAGCGGCGAACCCTGGAAATTAGGGCCACACAGGGTTTCCCTGCGGAAACAAACGAATTCCATATACGATTATAAGATAATATACGTCCCTGGTTGGGATGTTAGTGGGGTGAAGTTTCGAGGGAATCCTTCAACTGCAAGAGGAAACACCCGCCTGGAAATTCGCAAGGGGGGGGGGGTTCGCGTTTTGCCGAGTGCTGGGGGTTCAAATGGTGTCATGCAGCGAGTGCTGGTTGGTGCACCTAAAATATGTCATTCTTTGGGGACCTCTCTTAAGTAAGTGTAAGGTGCACTAGGGATGAGCCAGGATCTGAGTAGCACAGAACTGGTTGGCAAAAAACTGAGCTAGTCTTGAGATGTCTTGAGCACCTGTGAAGTGACCGCCCATCTTGGAGCAATGCGGGTGTGTTCAGAAGAAGGTCTGTTGGCAGGTTGCTGGAACGCACTGGTGCCCTTTGTTCATGGGGAGGTGGTTCCCTTCAGTTCAACCTGTGACATACGCAAGAAAGTTTGTCAGGGGAACAGGTCTCAAGAGGCCGACGGCGTCGATCGAGGGTCTTGGAGAAATGATCCACGTTTCTTGAGGCGCTTCACGTGATGTATTGCTTCCAAGCGGTAAAACAAACGCAGTGTCTCCCGCTGGGGTCCTTATTTTGTCTGTTTTGGGAATATCAAAGCTTCCCAAACTGGGGTCGTTTTCCTTTAACCCATCGCTTTAGGGGCTTCAGTCCTTGACAGGACGACTTTCGGGAGGCATGGCACCACCCTTTGCTTGCAGCCTGTTGTGACGTGGTTTCTGCCTTGGTGCTTGAATATGTGCGGGGTGCTAATCATGCGATGCCAGGTGCTGTTGTTGGGATGCCCCTTATGCCACCTTTTCCAGCAGACCTTGCGGAGCTGCCTGATCTTTGGCAACACGAAACTCCCATGTCGCCTGAACTGCATGTGTGGGACCGATGTCAGATCGATTTCGGGGCCATTTCCGGGAGGGTCGACATGGTGAAGAAACCCCAAAAGCTCCTCAATCGGAGTGATTCGAAAACGGGCGATCAAGTGACTCTTGTCTTCTCACCGGCTGTTCTAAAATGGCGATGATGGTTCCCAGCCATCCGGTCCCTTAGCTTTTTAGCCTTTTAGTGTTAAGTGGTTGGATTTCCACTTAAACCCACTAGAGCTTAGTGCTTAGCCACTTTTAGCGGGGGATCTGAAAATGGACTGCCCAGTTAGGTTGCCAGCCTCACGTCAAGTGACCGGAACTCCACCCCCGCTCTCGCCGAGGTCCATGGGCATGCAGCCCACCAAGGCGAATCTCTTCAGCGCCTACCTGAGCAGCAGCCCCAGGCAGAGACGCATGGCCAAGGCCATGGGTTCCTGTTGGCTTGGCGCCTGGTTAAAAACCGCCCCAAAAAGGCTTTGGTGCATCTTGCCAAGGGATGTCAGGACTTTAACTTTTTGCAAACTCATGGTTTTTCCATTAAACCACTAAAAGTTAAACTTTTAGCGGGGGAGCAGAAAGCAGCCGAGAATGGATGGTTTCCTTTGGGCTTGCCTTTCAAGCCGCCAAGCAAGCGCTAGCAACTCAAATGAAAGATGGGCCCACCTCTTGGCCCTCCTTTCCGTACCAACAATGGGTTCATTTGAGAAAGCTTCGAGACAAAACGGGGCCCCAAATAGCAGCTGTATGGGTGCTCCAGAAAGCTGGTCTTTGAAGGGAGGCCACGAGGAAACCAGCAGGGTACAGCTATTCTGAGAAACACCCAGTAAACGTGTGTGCGTGCATGTGTGTCCGTGTGAGTCCGTGTGTGTCTGTGTCCGTGTTTGTGTCCCGTGTTTGTGTCCCGTGTTTGTGTCCGTGTCTGTGTGTTACGGGACCTGTTTACAGGTTGGTTCAAAGGAAAACCACTAAAATGGAAAGCTGCCATGTTCGAGGGTGCCACATGCTCAAATGGCAAGGACAAGAACAACGGTCAGCATCAGCTGTCGTAACCGGTTCGCCGATTCGCAACTCCCGCCCACTCGATTTTAAGCGCACCCTCTCCTCTTTTCAGCTGTACCTCTACCTGGCATCCTGACAGGACTGGCCCTTTTCGGGGTTGGTTTAAAGGGAAATATCATGAGTCTGCAAGCAATCCAGTGCGGTGAATGCCTCGTGCTTCGACGCACCCCCCAAAAAAAAAAACAAAAAACGCCGAGGCCGCGTCAAGAAGAATGTCCATGTCACTTTGGCCTTCTCCCCCGTGGGCGACAGCTTCCGGAACCGCCTGCGCTCCCTGGCCGCGATGCGGGCAAAAGACGTCGGGGCATGTTCTCAGACAATCCGTGGGTTGCGCAGGGACTTGGTGCCTTTACAGTTATTTTCCTACAGTCCTCGGGTTAGGGATTAGTTTTAGGATTGGCCATTTGTTGGGTTAGGGATTAATTAGGATTGCCCACCCCTTCATGTTGAACAGCCCATTTGGAGTGCTTAATTTGGAGTGTACTCAGCTACGTGCAAACCATGGGGTGAGTTTTAAATGACAGGGCCCAACTTTCATAGAGCACGACATCCTGCTTATACGTTGGTTGGGCCTGCGCTTGCCACAATCAATCCTAGATCTCCTCAGCCAGGTCACAGTTGCAGCCATCAGTTTGGATAGCCACTTGAGTAGGACGGTGTAGGACACTTTCATCCACCTCCTGGATGTTTTCTTTCCCTCTAGTCAAACTGAGTATGTGCTGAAATGAGACTCCCTAACAGTAGGTAGTTGCCCAGTGGATTCCCTATATACCCTCCCAAAAGGGTACCAACTCCAAAAAATACAGGAAACAAGCCAATTCTTGGCACCAAGCCCAGTCATGGACGCAGGTTGCTGGTCCCTGCACCTGCCGATGCATAAAGTTAGCTCATGGGTTTTGGCTCAAGAGACTCACTTCCTCAGCTCCTGGACTAAAACTTGGGAAGATCACTATAGTGGCAAACAACAAGTTCAGATATTTTCTGGTCAATCTACGGAAGTGAGGAGAGAGCGAGAAAAGCAGTCCCATAGGACTCAATCCGGAGGAAGGTTCCAGGAGCCATTTTGCCATCTCCAACGAACCTGCATGAAACGACCTTGCAAGCGGTGGAAGATGCCGCCAATGGCCACAATCGGCGTGCCTTAGTTTCAACCCTGTACTGTTTTTCCAGTAAATGGATCCAACAGGATGTGTTTGTTGCCTGAACGCTTTTTTTTGCCTTTGTATCCTTGCCCTTTGATGCTCAACACGGAGGGCTTGAGTTCCGAGCAGTCAGGGCAGATATTCAAGGTGAACCTTCTGGACCCATGGATAAAAAGATATATGTAAAAAACAAACGTGTTTGTTTGTTTAAGAAGGGACAAACACTGCTCCCTCAGGAAGCTTCCCCTCCCTGGTGAACTGCTGCACCATCGATTGGCCGCGCGCTCGGACTCCGGGCGCTTGGGGTGTGTAACGTGGGTTGATCGAGTGCCTCCCATCGGCAGTTCAATCGGCAGCCCAAGGGGGAGAGGCGCAAAGGGGCCGAGGGTCAAAATTAGTCACCACCACTTTTCCAGAATTAGCTCCCCCTTGTGTTTGCTTTTTTTCTCCAGGACCCAGGGAAAACACATTTTTTGCTGGGGTCCCAATTCCAGCCTGGACCAGGGGACCGCAGGTTTTAGTCCACTTTTCCATTTACCAGGGCAAGCCATTTGGGTACCTAGTTTTGACCCACACCCAACTCGACACGAAAAGGGGCCAGACCGGTTCGGCAGCTCGAGCGACGTGGTTTGCAACCACGGGCAAGCGCATTAGAAAGGTCTGACATGTGTACACTAGAGGCAGGGTCATAGCTGAAACATCCCTTTCCATTCCTAAAATGTATCTATTAGCACCGCTGTGGTGCTACAGGTCTATATATTTTCGGGGGGTTGGAGTCAAATCTAATGGTTTTGAGGGTGCACCAGGCCTTCCCACCCGTGGCCAAAGAGGAAAAAAGACTGCATGTGCTGCCCGATGTCGGGTCGATGTGATTGAACGGAAGGATTGTTTGCATGACTCTGTTCGTTTCTCCGTGTAATCTTTAAAAGTGTTAAAAGACTTGGGACGCAGTTGTCACTGCCCACCTTGTGGTTGCTACAGCTTTTGTGGCGTTTGCACCAGTTACAATTGTGGCCTAGGTCCCCCAGTAGTGCCCTTCTACCCTTTTGTTGGGGAGGGTTCCCATACAGAAAAAAGGGTACCCTTCTTCTAGCCTCTCTACTGGAGGACCTAGTTGCATTGTTATTCGTGTTCTGTTTGGCCGTTGTTTCGCTATGTCTTCCCTTTTGTGTTTTGTTCACGTGTTGTTTCATCATGTGGCAAAACGGCCGAATGGCCGTTTGGCTCAAGTTTAAACCTCCCGTCAGGGGTCCCTCGGATCTGCGTGCATCCGCCATAGCACGGCGGCTTGCGTCATCACCGGGAAAAGGTCCTGGTGCTGCCGCGGCCGGTGTTAGGTGGTGGGTGGCTGGTCGTCGAGGACTTCCTGGGCCTGGTTCTGAACTTCACTTTCTGTTGTAACCTGTTTTCCAACCCTCCCAAACTTGATCTTCTTCAACTGTCACTCCCTCAACCTGGTCATCAGCAACTTCACCATTGTGCGTTGGGACTGGGTTCTTTTGGTATTTCGTGGATCACGTGTACCTCTTTGATTCCCTGGGCTACTTCGTGTTCGCCCAAAACCGCAGGTTATCAGCCGTACCAGCTAGAAGCTGGGGCTGGTGATCCGGTTGCGGGACGTGACCCGCTACCTGCTCCCATCGCCTACTTGTACGAGCAATGGCGTCCCCCGGAGCTTCTCATCGCGGGCCGGGCTTCGTGGACGACGAGGCCAACGCCCTTCGCGGCAACGCCGCGCCTGCTGCCCCCGGCTTAGACAGCCGGCTGTGGCCCATTCCCCCGATGCTGGGCGCAGAACCCAATCCCGGGGTGATCACGGACGATTGGATCCTTTCTCAGGTTGTGTTTGATGAGGATGCGGAGGCCCCTATCCCGGCGGCAGTGCTCCAGATCGTGGACGGACCCCCTCTAGAAGAGGCTGAGGTTCCTCCAAATCAGGTGCCCTCATCGATTTCGCCTACTGTTCCGTTCGTGGCGCTCCAGATCGAGGACCGGGCTGTCCATCATGCTGCTCATCCGGAGCCGGCTCAATCATGGTCCCTTACATGGGATCAGTTTGACCAACTCCTCGGCAGTGGATCGCAGGCTACACCGCCTGATTTCGGTCGGCTCGACTTTAACTCGGGTGCCCCCGTTTCGGTTGGGAATCTGGATTTTCAATCCCTTTTTGATGCTGATTGGAGGTCTCAGCCTTCCCGAATTGACAGATCTTTTGATGCCCTGCCTATGATGCAGTATCATCTCACCTGTCAGGTACCCGTGACCGGAATGCGGACCGCTACAACGCTGGTCCGAATCCACCGCTTTCCTCAGGTGCCCGAGGTCGGGATGCGAACCGCTACAACGCGGGCTCAAATCCGCCAAATCGGACATCAGGTACTAGTCGATCGGATGCGGGCCGCGAAACAGCAGGCCCAAATCCTTCCTCCTCTTCATCAAGAAGCCATGCCGGTCTCTTCGCGGCGTTCAATCGGCGTCAGACTCGAAAAGAGTCCGCCCCCGACGTCATCGACCTCGAGGAGCAGTCCAGCCACCGTACCAGCGATGGATCCGAGCAGGATACACCTGGTATTGGCTCTACTCCATTTGACCTCCTCGACATCCCCTTCCATCAGCCACCCAGGAGAGGAAATGAAGATGATGAAACCATTCCTGGGATCCTTGATGTAATCGATGAGGCCGAGGTCACACCAGAGAGACGAACTACATCGCTCCCGCCGAGCCGCGTTGCCAAAGTACTTTCCCCTAAGCCACTCAATGGTGACGTTGCTCAACGGCTTGATCTCACTCAACCTAATCCAGATCAAGCTCAACTTCGCGGATCATCATCATTTGATAATGTGTCGGGACAAACCGGCACTGACTCACGAGCCACAAAGAGGAGCTCTGAGTCACCCGAGAGACGTGAAGCTGCTCTACGACTGCGATCTAATCCCCCAGCTCATCACGATCCTATTGACGTTCCTATACACTCTGCGGGGTCTGGGCTCAGCTCCAATGCCCCGATGTCTGAGAAGGAGACTGATGACGGGATTAACTCTACGCCTAGGAACCGGAGACCTGGACTTAGCACTGTTGCCCCTGGATATGGAGGGCTTCCTTCGAATCAACCGGTCAACGACTCCGTTGTCCCCGCATTCTTTCAAATCGGAACTCCGGGCTGCACTCCCGACAGGGAAGAGAATAGTCGCGGAGATCATGACGCTGATAGTCGTCCTGCTCCGTCTGCTTCCACAAGTGGCGGCCATCCTGTTGCATCTGAGCTTCAACGACTGCTTCTCGCGATCCACAACGAGGTCAAGGGGTGCAAGGCCGAAATCCAGGGATGCAGAGCTGAGATTCGTTCATGTAGGGATGATATCAACGCTTGCGTCGGTGAGATCAAGAAGATCAATAACCGTGTTGACGCCTTCGAGAAGAAGGTTGAATCATCTTTCTCTGCCGTTGCCGGAACTCTCTCAAAACACGAGGCTAAGTTCCGTGATTTCCACGAGTGGGTCGCCCGAAGCGAGAAGGAGATGAATGAGCGTTTCAAGATGTATGATGAGAGATCTGACTCGATCGTCATATCCGCTGCTGAACTTCGCGAGCAGGCCGAATCACTTGAGAACGTCAAGGTCCAGCTTCTTAGGTTTTCTGAGATCGGGGCCCTTGAGGCTGAGGTTCGGAAAATCAAAGACGAAGTTGAGGCGAACTCTCGCAGTGTCATCGACATTGAGGGAACCATCTCAAGAGAAAGAACCATCCGTGGGAACGTCGAGACGTATATCCAGCATCTCGTTCCTGCGACCGACCTGAAGCAGTTCAGTGATAAGGTATCCGGAGCCCTCAATGAGAACTCACAGAAACAGGAAGAATTCAAGCTTCAATTGTCCCGCATTGCTAGATGCGTCAAGGACCTTCATGACAAAAGCTTAGGCCCCAATCCGAGGGACATGCAAGAGCAGTTTATGAAGCTTGTGCTGAGGGTCAATGAGATCAACATGCAGATCGCTGAATTGAGGGAGCAACCTCTTGCTGCCTGCGGATCCTCAAGTGCTGGCGCTGGTTCGACCGCCGGAACGGGATCATGGGAGAAATCTGGAGACACTGATCCCTTAACCCAGGGAAGGGCTCCTAGAGGTTCTCCTCCTCGTGATGCTCGCACCGTCAGCTCGGCGAGGCCTCCTCCACCTCCACCTCCTTCGGGGCCACCCCCACCATCACCATCAGCCCCCATCTTCGGCAGGGATCCCTCTAGAACGAGGGCCATTGCTCGGGCTGCCGGCGCTGCCCCTGATAACCGGGCCAGGTGTGCTCATGAGGAGCCCGGGCATCCACAGCATCGGGAACCTCGCTATCCATGCCGAAGCTGCGGCAAGTCAGTCTGCGAAGACTGCTTTGACCATGACTGTAACTCATGTTTCAAGTGCAGCGATCAGTTTCCTAGATGCCGCGCATGCAGAGGAAGAGGGGGGAGACACGGACTTGTGAGGTGTCTCATATGCAAGGACGAGTACTGCGATCAACACATCGCTTCGCCTGACGATGTACGTCGTTTTGGGTCGAGTGTTCGACCTATTTGCCTCGGTTGTCTGAGAGCTGATCCCGACGGGAAAACTAAGCATCGCGGCCCCAGTGCGGGGCCTGGAGGACCTGATTGCATTCCTGATCATAATCAGCGGGATGGCACTGCTCCTGATCCTGGATCCGGGCCATCACGTGGAGATCCGTCACATCGGAGTCCTGAACCGCACCAAGGGAATTCTGGTTTCTGTTCCCACGCCGGAGCTGCCGGGCCAATGCCACCAAGGGCAATGTCTTCGCCCGTAGTCGGACGAGCAGTTCCGAGGGGGACCATCAACACGTACCCCGGATGTTCCCCTACAGGGGGGATTTTCACCGGTCAGGTTGAGCATGGAACGTCTCAGGGAGTCATTCGCGGGAGATACGGACCTGACGCTGCTGTGACAAATCAGCAGAATCCACAGCCTCACCACGGAGCACAGGATAACTCTGGCGGGCCAACTGGTTTTTCTCTTCCACCAGGACTCGGTAAGGGTGTGCATGGCGTCGGTGGCGTCGGCGGTATTGGAGCTCCCGATATTCGCCGATCTTCCGCTGAGGAGAGGGTCTGCCCTCGGTGCAACATAAATGTCAAGACCAGCATCCCCGGGACACCTCCATGCTTCCAAACTTGTTCGTTGTGCCGCACTTCTCTATGCGCCGCGTGCTGCCCGCCATCGTCCGGGAGTTGCTCTCTGTGTGCCATATCCATTGGCAGAGACGGCGTTTTACCTCCCCATGTTTTTGGGCAGGCTACTCGACCGCCCTTAACTTCGTTGCCATCTGAGGCGAACAAGTGCGCCAACATAGAGCTCGAAAAAGAGCCCGCACCGCATGAGTTGAGAGACTGGATCATTTCCACGAGAGAAATCGTGAGCAACGCATTCAGCTATGACTCGCCATATGCCATGTCTTGGGTCATGAGTGTCGAGAACGCCAGCGCAATAGAGGAACTTGATGAGGAGTGCCTCTACCCGATCCTTGACAATAGGTTCAATGCTGCACGGAGAAAGTGCAGCACATCGAAACCTATAGTTGCCAAGATCAGCAGGCTGACTGAAGAGGCTCAGGTGAAAAGGGGGACGAGGCTGAAAAGCCGCCAGATCCTGTTCTGTCTCATTGAGTACCTTCGTCCCGATGAAGTCGGGAGCCAGTCTATCCGTACGAATGAACTTCTTCGCCTATCCCTCGGCAGAGCTGCCGGGTCTGGCGAGCCTCAGCTTGAGAAATTCCTTGATAAATGGGAAGGACTCCTGGGCGGAATCACCGCACCGATTGATCACCATGTTCTTCAGCATGTTTTCTTTGAGCAAGTTCGACACTCACCATGTTGATGCCTGACGTACAACACTGGGATCGTAATCCAGACGTGCAAAATTACGACTGGATCATGAGGGCCGCTCGTAACGCTGTATCGAGGTGGAGGACGAGGTACAATGTCTCTGAGATAAAGGATCGAATGTACTCCCGATCTCCGCATGCTGATCGCAACCCGAATGCCGCCGCTCCTGGGGTGCGCCGTCCTTCGCCGTTTGGGGATACTCGCAAGACAGGGGACGCGAGATCAAGTGATCGTGATCGCGGAAAGACGCGATCTGATGACCCCAGGCGGAATAGCAGGGAGCGCCCTTCTCCAGGAAGAGATCGCCGCCATGAGCATCCTGCCACCCCTGGAGTCTGTCATGATTGGCAGAAGGGGCAATGTAGGCGAGGTTCTGACTGCCGCTTTGCGCACCATGAGGAGAAGCCGAATTCTCCCCGCGATAACGACGGTCCCATATACCCTGGGTACTGCAGAGAGTGGCTAAACGTCGGCAAGTGCACGCGTCCAAAGTGCACGTACAAGCATGAGAAGCCCCCTCCTGACCTAGCTCCGCTTCCCAGGAAGCCCAGTGCCCCTGCTACTGAGCAGGGGGGTGATTCGTCGAATCCCTATCCTGATGGGCGAATTGACAGTCCCGCACCCGGGGTTGACGAGGGTTTCTGAGAGGGGCGGGCCGTTACCCACAGGCCTCGCCGGGAATATCTATCGCATGCCCAGCGACCAAATGCGAATCTGGTGGTCTAACGGGTGCCCTTTCTGACAGGACACCCGGCCGTTCTCCTCCTGCTGATGCACAAGTGTGGTCTAGAACCGATCACCGGGCCTGCATGTTTCAGGGACCCACTGGTGGAGGCCCCGAGCTACAGAATGTGGTGTGGAGACGTACCGTTTCCATCCCCGACGGACGGGTTATCCAGGACCTTCCAATCACCTCTCACACTTCGCGGAATAGGATGTTCTGTCCTATCGGTTTTACCGGCGACGTGAAAACTACTTTTTGGTCATACACTGATCCTGTTAAGCGTGCCGCGTGGAATGCCTCTATGCGTCCGAACGTCTACAACGACGATCGCAGCCCGACAGTTCGGATCAATGACTCCGCCATGATTGAGTATATCGTCGTTTCCGATAACAACCTTATGAAGCAGATTTCTCATGTTTCTCAGAAATCCAGGAATCCATCATATACTCACTCCGGGGAGTTCAAGAACGCTTCAAAGATCACCATTGAACGGCAAAGTGAGAAGGCCATTCTCCGCGCACTCTCCATGCAGGAGCAGGTCGCCATTGATCAGGAGGGCGAATACCTCGAATCCAAACCGATTCGACGGCGCATGATGTATAGAGCATCGCGCATGTCCTCCACTCCATCCGCTCCTGGGCACGAACGATCGATCCGATGGCTTGCTGATACAGGCTGCCCCATCGACCTTGTTGGACTGAACGAACTTAGTGCCGGAGAGCAGAGTCTGGTGAAGAAAACTGGACGTACCCATGCCCTGCAGACCGCCAACGGTACGGCGTCGACCCTCGGAAGCATTGCTGCTGATATGCAGGACATTGACGAGGTGATTGATGCCCACGTCATGCAGAACACGCCATCGCTCATCTCAATCGGCAAACGCTGTATGGAGCAAGGTTATACATTCACCTGGCCCGCGGGTGAGCTTCCCGTCCTTCAAGGACCTGATGGCAAAGAAATTGTGCTCGACGTGCTAAACAACGTCCCGTACTTGCCTGCATCACGTTGTAACTTCAGTTCTCCGGCAACCGATCAGTACCCTGACATCCCTGCTGTTCCTGCCCCTTCTGCTCTTTCCGGGGATGTCATCCAAGAGGGAACAAAGGACATACCTTCTGTACCCGAAGGCCATCCTGGCCCACCCGACCCTGATCCTCCTGCCTCTGATCCAATTGAGGAAACCGTCGAACTTGAAGGCCACGGCCCTCTGCGTAGCGCCGATGACTGGAGAGCTGACGCCTTGACCCTCCGCCACATGATGACTCATCTTCCCAAGAACCCTTTTTGCTCGCATTGTCAGCGTGCCAAGATGGAGAATGTTAGACTGTTCCGGAAGAAGGGCGCGGCCGGTCATGGAGCCGAAGACTTCGGCGACTTAGTCACCGCTGACACGATGGTTCTGCGAGGGCTACGTGACAGGGGCATCAACGGCGAGGCCGACGCCATCGTTTTCTATGATCTCGCCACTTCGTGGGTCGATGTCATGCCTGTCATGAACCGCTCTGATGCTAACACCGTTGACGCTTTCAACCGTTTCGCAGGGCCTCAAAATGACATCAAGATGATGCACACTGATCAAGCTAAAGAACTTGTCAGTGCTTGCAAAGAACTGCGCTGGATACATGAATGGTCTACTCCGGGAATGCCAAAGACCAACGGCATCATTGAAAACAAAGTCAAATTAGTCCTTCATGGTGCACGTGTGCTTTTACGTCAAGCCGGGTTAGAAGCCCGATGGTGGCCCTACGCAACAAAGTACTTTGCCGTCGCTAGGAACATCGAGAATCGGGGAGGTGGAAGCGCGTGGTCTAAAAGACACGCCCCCCTTCCTTTCAACGGCAAGCTTCTTCCCTTCGGTTGCTTGGTTGATTTCTTCCCCGTCGCCCCCAAGCCGCGTCGAGTTGAAAAGGGGGGGATCAAAAACGCCCCCGAAGATCAAAATAAGCCTGCCGACGATGACTATTGGAGCAAAGACGAAGAGAACGAGTGTGTTATCCGTATACACCGGACACCCAGAAAGAAACTCTTCGATCCAAGGGGCTCCAACTGCCCAATCGACGTTGAATTCCTCGCTGACGAAACTCTCACCATCATTAAATATCTCAACGGTGAAAATGACTCTATTCAGTCAACCACGTGGAGAAACCTGAGTGATCCTAGAGATGATCAATCGCAAGATTGGATTGGCGAAACCTATTTTCAGGTCGACGTCCACGCTCTCGAGAAATGGGGCGAAACCTCAAGGGAAGACGCACCTCTTTCTGATGATGACTACGAACCCATGTCAGCAGAAGAAATCGAGGAAGCTCTGCGTGACTGTGACTACGACCCCCTCGCTGATTTCGCTGAAGAAGAATCTAGTATCGCTCCCGCTGTTCCCGGCGAAGAACACGATCACTATAAGGCTCCCAAGTTCGCCCCTGTAGCCAAACCTGGTGTTTTCCTTGGTTATCGGTTCGAACCTGGAGGGAAATGGAAGGGCGACTACTATGTTGCTGACCTCGAGCATTTTCAGGCTGGAGTTGTTCGACCCAGTATCCACCAAGTGAAACAGATATACCACGATGCTGAAGAGCCGTTCGTGTTTCCTCTGCTAAAAGCATATGAGGCTCGTACCCGAGAAATTGCATCATACAAGCATGATCGCCTATCAGACCCTGATCACATCAGCGGAAAAATTCTGCCCCGTGAAGACGAGTCCTTCAGCTTTGACGAGGGGCGCTTTGACCATGAGGACGATGAGGATGATCGTCGAAATCGGCGACAGAATGCTGACTCTGACAATGTTCCTGAGACTGACCTCATAGATCGTCACGTCTCGGATGGATCTTCCCCTGACAAAAGGGATGATTACTGGGTGCGCTTTGAAGAAGAAAGGTCCTGGCATCGATACCATGTCAAGGCGAGAAAGGACTTCTTTGGAGACGACACCCGTCCTCTGCCTTCAGGGGGGCCGGTCCAAGCTGATCTCGACGACGTCAGGATCACTCATTGCAACTTCCTCGACTCCAGAGATGAGGTCTATCGCGACTCCCGTGATGTGTATGCCAGCGGCCATCGGGTTAGAACACACAAGTTCTGGACCGGGGTTACCATCCTCTTTGACAAGGGGTGCGCGCCCAAAAGGAGGCGTCCCTCTCCCAAGAAGCCGCTCTGCGAAGATGTATTACCGGGAAGTAAGGAGGACATTGATTATCCTCAGTCCTCCAAACGCAAAGAACGTCCCTACACCGGGACGGGGAAGCCCAACTCCATCTCGTCCGATGATTGGCGAGCCATGTCGCTCACCGCGCGAAGGATCTATGTCAGCACTGAGAGGGAGCTTGAGGTTGAGAAGTCTCGCTCCAAGCCTGGCGACGATCACCCTGGCGCGCCGGCCACCTCCAATAAATCACTCCTAATTGAATTTGCATGCGAAGCCGATTCCGCACTTTCCGCCACTATGTTCGAATTTGGTGGAGATGCCATTCGCGTGCACAAGGGCTCCTTTGATATCCTTAAGGGCAAGGATGTTAAGAGGCTAATCGAGATCGTTAGGAAGAATCCTAGATGCGACCTTTGGTCCTCTATTCCCTGTGGACCTTGGAGTACTTGGCAATACGTCAACCTTTCTCAGTACGGACCCGAATTCGCCGCCGAGCTTAACGACGCTCGAAGACAGTCCCAAATCATGTTCGCGGCCTTCATTCGAGTTTCTCGTGAAGTGCGGAAGGGTGGTGGACGAATTGCCTATGAATGGCCACGTCATTGCCTTGGATGGTCTCAACCCTTCATGAAGAAGTTTCTTGACGATCCTGAGATTCTCACTGTCAATATTGACGGATGCGACTTCGGAATGAAGGACAAGAACGGGACGCCCATCCGGAAGCAGTGGAGAATCGCCACGAACTCTCCCGACCTCGCCGCCGCGCTCGGGGGCCGAACGTGTCATCATGAAAAGGGGTTCGCGCACGCCAGGATTGAGGGGTCCCTCACTCCGCTCACTGCCCTCTATCCGAAGCAGATGTGCCAGACAATCATCAAATCCTGGTACAAAGGGAGGACTGAGAGATCTACGATTCCTGTCGCGGTCGCCGAGCCCAACAATCGCGCTGCATGGAAAAGAGACCCCCATGCACTCTACATCCATCCTCTTCGGGAAGGGATCGCTATCCCGAATCGCGGGACTCCTGAAAGCGTTGGTCTGGATCTTCAATCGGCCGATGATTACATAGTTCCCGCTGGCGACAAAGCCACCGTCGGGACTGGCTTAGCCATCACCATCCCCGAGGGGGTCTACGGGAGAATAGCCCCCCGATCTGGCCTTGCTGCCAAACACATGATTGACATTGGTGCCGGCGTCATTGACCCGGACTATACCGGAGAGGTCAAGGTTGTAATTTTCAACCATTCAAGCAGTGACTTCCTCATCAAGAAGGGAGACAAAATCGCGCAACTCATTCTTGAACGCGTCTCTATTCTTGAGCCCATCATATGCGTGCAGAAGCCGCGTACCACCGGAAGAGGGGGGCAAGGATTCGGTAGCACCGACAAAGGTGCCCCCGCTGCATCCGCTACTTTCCCATCACATATGTGGTCCTCCCCCGGAAACACCGAGTGGTTTGCCATGCCTCGCGGGGCCGATGGGTCCGGTCACAGTCCATTTCTCGGGCTCCCTCCGTTCAGTGCCTGTGTCGCTCGCCCTGTGCCTCGAAAGGAGGCAAAGCTCGATCCCAAGGCCTTCGCCGCCCTAGAAAAGGAGTGGAAGAAGCTTAGGGATCTCGGCTGTTGGGACCAATCCAGGGTGCGTGAGTGGCGTGACGTCGCTGCTGAGGCAAAACGAGAAGGGACCAAAGTTCATGTTGGTCGTATCTTTGACATATGCGTCGAAAAGAATCACGAACTTGCTGAGGATGATCCGAACAGGAAGTTCAAGGGCCGTGTTGTCTTCGAGGGGTGTCACGTTAGGGACGAGTCCAATGCCTGGGCTCTGTTTTCCGAAATCACTTCGTGCCCTGCCACCATGGCGGCGGGAAAGGTTGCTGATGCATACGGACTTTTGCCAGGAAACTCGCTTGAAGTCAGCGACGGGGAATCCGCATATACACAGGCGTTGCTCGGCGGAACCAAGACCTGGATACGCCTTCCCCGTGACCAATGGCCAAAGGAATGGGAGGGCATGCAAGACCCCGTATGCCCCCTTGTTCTTGCGCTCTATGGACACCCCGACGCTGGAGGCTTTTGGGAACAGCACTGCGAGACCCAACTTAAAAAGGTTGGATTTCCTGAACACCGCGAACAGCCCAAATTTAACTTAAATGGGCTGTTCTGGGTTTTAACTTAATTACTTTTCAATTTGAGCTAACCCCCTGCATATTTAACTTACCCCCCCGCGGGCAGGAAAATGAAGGTGATGACGGAACCATTTTGCACGGTATTCGATATATTTTGAGACACGCGTCCACATTTGAGCAATGCACAAATGAGACCTCTTTTTCCTCCTCAATCAATTTCTCGTAGCGTTGCAGCCAGATGTTCGTGAACACACCTTTGCCGCTCCCGCGAGCTTTTACGGGTTTGCGGCATCCGGGGCGCGCTCCCAAGGCGCGCGCGGCCGTGTTTGTCGAGCCGCCACTGTTTTTTTCCTAAAGTAGACTATACAGACACATACATACACACACACACTGTCGGACACACACACACACACATATACTTATATTATATATACATATGTGTGTGTGTGTGTCACTATGCGTTGCCAGGACTGGCTCGGCTAGCAGGTCGGAAGCTCAGGCGTGTATTTTTTTCCGATATTGATCTGCGTCAAGCATACATTTGTGTTTGCGTGCGTGCCCTTGTACGCGTTACAGATTGATTCAAGTTGGTTGCACGCACGTGTGTCGTCGTTGGCGTCCGCAGCCGTTTAGTGCCACCATGCCTGGCAGAAAGCGGGCGCGCGAAGGGGAGGACGAGTGTCAGTCAGTGTCTGTGCAACACTTATACGTGCTTTTTTTGTAGTCGCGGCGCAGGACGCCGGAGACGAACCAGAGCCTGCCCCGCTTGAAGCGGCCAGCGCAGAGCCAGCGGGGGCTGCGGAGGCCGCCTCCGCCCCCGCAGGCGGAAAGGGCGGAGGACACCTCCCCCACTCTGCGCTCTTCCGCGCGCCAGCTGGCCAAGTGCCTTCAAAGGCCCGCCCGCCCGCCAAGACGAAGCAGGAGGAGCAGCTCCGAACTGCAAGGCAAGCAGCTCAAACGGCGTCTGCTTGCCTGCACTTCTGTCCTGCAGGCCGAAGTGGATGACGGATGGGATGAGGCGAGGCCGAGCCCACGCCCCGGAGCCAGCTAAGGAGCCAGCCAAGGTGGTCTCTCCAACTGCGCCGCCTGAACCAGCTCCGCGCCCGCCTCAGCCACCTCAGCCAGAACCAGTCCGGCCTGTGAGGGCGCCTGTGCCCTTGTCTGCTCGCGTACGCGGTGGAGTTGCCCCGCCCGGGTGGAGGCGGGCTCAAACCACCACGCAGGGGCTGCCTCGTCGCGCTGCCAGGCCGCGGGTACCTCGACCGTTGCCAAGGCGCCCAGTGTTCTACTGGGACGCACGGAGGCTGGCAGGCTTTCAGGCGTGCTGCCTTTTTTTTTTGGCGTCTTGTCGCAGGCGGGTTTTCGTGGATGAGCGGGGGCAAGCAGTAGGCCGTCCGCTCTAGAAGGGCACTGCGGGCTTGACGGGAAAAACTCGTGAGCCCGAGCTGTTTGAGCGCTTCAGCTGCGCCAGTGCAACTGTGTGTCAGTTTCTCCGCTCTTGCCTGCCCAGGTTTTCGACAAGATGTCCGGACCTCAGCTGCGCCGCCCTCAGCTGTAAGAGCCAGGAAGGGGAAAACAAACCCTTCCTTTAAACATAGTTTTGTGTAGACTTATTTACGTTAAGTGATCTTTACTTAGTCGAGCGCTTAACGCTTAGCTAGCCATGCGATTGAGGAAAGCTGCTTCGAGTTTCATTCCTTTAAGACGGACATATGCCCGTCAAAAAAATTAGTTTAAATTAAGTGAGCAGCTTGGCTTGTTTGACTTTAATTAATTTAACTGTGCTTTCACTAGTTCGAACACGTGTTAGGTAGCTGTCGCATGCACTTCTTAAGGCTTAACTAGATTAAGAGAGACTTAGTTGATTAAGTTGTAACTGTGTTCAGTAAGATGCACACTTTGTTTGTTTTGTCTTCTTACATTTAACACAGTTGAGCGAGACAAATCCAAAATTAAGCTGCTCGTAGCTTTTGTGTCATGCCTGAGGTCACGCGCGGAGCACATTGCCACGGCCATCTGCGATCGATGGGCGGCCTCGAAGCCGCTGGCAGAGGCGCGTCTTTACAGCTGAGTTGGGCGCCTGTGGCCCCTCTGTCAGGCCGGCTTCCACTTCGTAACGCCTCACTCCCAGACTTTGTACTCCGGGGTCGCGACTACGGAGGATGTCGTCCGAAATAAAGAGGCGTGATTTTTGATTTTTTTGCAGCGAGCCGAGTCGCGGCAAGGCAGTCCTGCCACTGCTCCAGCTGGACTGCCCCAACTTCCTGACAGTAAGTATCATTGCTGCCAGCTTGGCTGCTTTGTACAAATTGCCAGGCCGCACACCTGGAGGAGTCTCTCATGACTCGCTGGCCAGCTATGTGGACCGCACGGCATTCGCACTCAAAGCTTTGCACGCCAAGGGGCTTAAGCTCTTGAGAAACTCGGGCTCTTACAACACAGAGGTTTCTGAGCTTAAGTCTTTGGCTCGGAGCAACCCTCTTCGGCCACTTGCGATCTTGTCCGGATGCCCCCACACAGGTGCTGATTTCATGCAGGCGGCAGGCGACCTGTTTGACTGGGGCTCTTTGGAGGGCGCTGTTGCCGCGGCAGCGCAGAAGCCCAGCCCAGTAGCTCCCAAGCTGGAAGCTGCCCAGAAGCAATTCCCGGCCTACGTCCCTTCCTCAGTTTTTCAGTTTTTGGTTTAGTGTCGAACATATGCTTGTCTGCAACCATATTCCAGGTGCTTGAGACCTTGGCCTCCTTGTCTGCTTCTGCGGCCTCTCCGCCCACACAGCCTTCGCTCCAACAGCCCAAGCCGGAGGTAGTCGCGGCAGAGCCAGCTGCACCAGAGACTGAGCAGGCAGTTGCGCTCACACGTTTGGGGGGCGCAAGACCTGGTCGCAGGCGTACAAGGCTGGGAACTTCAATCAGCTCCGCGTGCAGCACATCCGCAAGCTGCAAGCTCAAAACCCTACCTTGAAGTTTAAGGATGCTTCCAAGCAGTGGATGCTGAGCGCCGAGCGCGCAGCACTTCTGGCAACCTTGCCAGAGGCGGAGCTGAAGAAGCGCCGCTTCATGTGATGTGGCCACTGTAGGACTCTAGGCTGGGGAGGCCGGAGATCGCAGGAAACAATTTGCACTTGCGACACGTTCTCCCACCCTTGCTCGACACTAGTCTTCGCAGCCATTTCGGCCACACTGCCAGCTCTGCTAGGGCCGAAGCTTGCGTGGACCTATGCCGAAGGAAACCCAGTCCAAGAGGTGCCCGGACCTGATCGACACAGTCGTGCAGGAGTGGTCGCGTTTCTCACGTCTGCGAGAGGCCGGCCCAACTCACAGACTGAAACTTCATGTGATTGAAAGCCAGGCCGGCGCGAGCTTCATCGTGCCGCACAGCAAGGGCTTCTGGGATGGCGCCACAGCCTTGAAGGATGTAGAGTGCAACCCAGAGGCCCACATGTCTGCTTTCAGCCTTGTGCCTGTGATGCGCTTGCCAGGTGGCTATTGGAGCACTTTGCGCTTTTGGAGACAAGAGGCTCTCTGATTCCACCCTGGCAAAAGCTGTGCTGCAGTTTCACGCAAAGCACAACGCGGCGCCCTGTGCGCCGACGCATGAAGAGATGTCCGCGTGGGCCGCCAAGCACGGAGAGGGGGCGCGCCGACTTGCTAGCCGCCTCAAGTCGTGCATGAACCACAGCCCTGATAAGTCCAAAAGCGACAAGCTAGCCCAGTGTAAGGCGATGCTTGTGTGTCGGCTTGAGGAACTTGGGCTGATCCAGCCACTCGAGGAGCCCGAGCAGCTCAGCGAACACCCTCAGCCGAAGTGTGAAGTCAGCGCGCCGTCAGGCACGGAGGCGGAGGCTTTTGACTGGGACACTTTGTCAGCTGCGCTTCCGGCCACTTCTTCCACTGCCACACCCGCTTCTGAAAGTACCGACAAGGCGGGACCTCTTGACCAGGCCTGCTGTAGTTTCAGCTTTCTGCAGGTCTTGGCCTTCTTGACCAGCTGGCTTACTGAGTGCGAGCAGGCGTCAGACTCAAGTGCCCAAGTTGCCTTGAAAAGGCAGCAGTCTGCGGCTTCCAGCTGCTATGACACACCCCAGAAGCCGAGCGGGCCAAACTTGCACACCGCTCGGCTTCAGTTTGTCAAGGATAGGCGCGCTGCAGGCTCTACCTGGCAGGCAGCCAACACGGCCTGGATGCTTTCGGCAGAGAGGTGCAGCTTGCTGGGCGATTTGAGTTTCCAAGAGCTGAAGCGCCGCAAGATGGCGTGATTTCGTGATATCTTTACGTATCACAGTTCGAGTGCTCTGCACGCTTGGGTTTTCTGCAACGGCTTTTTTGACTTGGGGGAGTCGCGTGAAACCACGCCTTGGGGCCGCCAGTGAAAGAAGCCACGTGCTTTCGTGTTTGCAGCGCATCTTCCTGCATAGGTCCTTCTACCTTGCAAATCAAGCGTGCTGCGCGAAGTGGCTTTTATTTGCTGACCCGGGCACCAGCCCCAGTTCCAACGGCTCTGCAGCCGCCACGCCCTAGTTTTTTGGGCTGGTCGCACTCCCAGAGCCATGGTCGTATATATGCAGGACACTTTTTCTGAGTCGCCCGTAGCTTGGATCGCCCCCCCTCAGACGAGGACCCCATCTCCTGCCATCTGCATGTCCGGACCCTGGCCAGATGTGTTTGGCTCCTCCCACTCGCTTCTGCAGCAGGTGCCTCCATCATGACCATCGACTTCCAGGCGGGTTGCGTTGCGGGTTGAGTTAAAAAACGTATCTAATGTTAGCTTTGTGCTTAACGCTTATCTTACTGAGTAGCAAGACTTCAGTTAACTCGTAGGAAGTCGTTAGACAGTCTTAACTTAAGTTAGCCAATGGCACACACGCACGTTTTCAATGCGTGGTATATCTAGCATGACACTGCCAATCAGAGCAAGCGTTTTCCTCCAGTTAAGACTCTTGTCGGCTGCGCAGGACTTAAGTCTTCTGCGCTCTCGTGCTCGCCCAGGTGCTCTGGAGGTGCTGCAAGCCCGCGGGCACTTTAGTCTGGGTCGTGTGGGTGCATTCTGACTAACTTTAGGCTCCGCAGGCTGTTGCATCTTCAACCCTCACGCAACTGGCGCCGGCGGCTCAAGTATTGCGGGAGGGTTTCTTCCAGCTCACATGTCTGTTGGGCCGCAGGTCATCGCCTGAGCCGGGCTAGCGACAGCCACAGTTGTTGTTGCGGGCACTTGACAGGCGGAAAAAACTGATGTGAAGATTTTGCGAGTATCCCCCCGTTCTTTTTGAATATCCCCCCGTTCTTTTCGAGGATCCCCCCTGAGAGCCTTTTTCGGGTACACAAAAAGCTTCCGCCCGCGCTACTGCGCGGTAGGGGCGCGGGTAGGGCGGGGTAAGTGGGAGAGTCGGAGGTGCCCGCACAAAGCTGCGGATCATGCCACTGGCCCGCTTTCTGGGCTCACAAGTGTGTGTTTGCGCCTGTCCGCTGCACTTGCCACATGGAGGCTCTGAAAGCCAAGCTCGGTGGCCGGAAGCCAACGCCGAGTGAGCTCTCTGAAGCCACTGGCTCCCAGAGCCTGAATGCGCCAGGCTCTTGGCGCAGGCGACCTTCGCTAAGGCGAAGCCGAAAGCGGTCAGAACGGCCAAAGCCAAAGCGAAAGCAGCCGCGCCCGTGCCTGCTGAAGAGCAAAACACCAAGAGGCCTGGGCTCGAGAGCCTGAGCCACACCACGTTTTTTGTTACGTAGGCCTGAGGTGGAGCTGGTGGACTCGGAGGCCGAGACCCCAGTGCCGCCACCAACCGTGCCTGAGGCCGCCCCGTTCACACCGCCCACGCGCGCTGCAAAGCGCCAGAAGACCCTCGCAGTCATGGTGGCGCGCCCTACACTTCCTGACAGCCAAGCCACCCAGGCCTGCGCCCTCGCGCCTTTGCTTCCTTGATTTGACAGTGACGCCTTGATGCAGCAGGCGGGAAGTTTCCCCGACGCGCAGCCGGAAGGCAGGCTGCCGGCTTCGCGCAGCAAGGAGTGCCTTGCCGCACTCATCGCTAAGCTACTGCGGGCTTGTGTGGAACGCGTCTTGACTTTATCAGCTTCTGTCAGGTCTCTCAGCTCCCTGGCGCAGCCTACCGCTCGTCTGCGCTGGCCTCGGGTATCCAACCGCGTTGCCCTAGTATTGGAACTTGCAGGCCCGCTGCCGCTGCCCTTTTCGCTCCTCCCGCTCCAGCTAGCCTGCGACGCGGCGCGGCCCTGGCCCTGGAGGATGGTGCCGTCGATGGCGAGACGGCTGACACCTCCACCGAGAGCTTTGCCGCCACCGAGACCTGACGAGGAACAGCCGGCTGCTGTGCCTCCTGGCCAACCTTCCCCTCCAAAAGACGTGCCTGATGAGAGTGACAGCACCGAGCCTCTCCCGGCCGTGATAAACTCCACCACTCACAAAGTCCCGTACCAAAAGCTGAAGCGCTTGTGCGAGAACCCGCGCCGCTCCGCCGACTTCCCTGACCTCAAGAAGATGTTCGCAGACCCGGTGAGCTCCAACGCGGTGCTGCGTAAGTGGGTGGAATCCGGCCAGAACGCTGCTGCCTGTCAGGCGCACTGCGAGATGCTTGTCACCTCCGAGGCCGAGAACAAGAAGGTCATGGAGCC
The DNA here is from genome assembly GCA_963377175.1 of Effrenium voratum. Taxonomy (NCBI): domain Eukaryota; class Dinophyceae; order Suessiales; family Symbiodiniaceae; genus Effrenium; species Effrenium voratum. Next base: position 1,981,056 of record CAUJNA010001112.1, read on the forward strand.
TCTCACGATCAAGGAAATGCGCGCCAAGGGCATTTCGGAGCCACTTGGATGCACTGGCAAAACCTAGTTCAGTCCCTCATTTGTCGTCCTTTCCGCACGGAGGCGCCTCCTTGCTGCAGCACGTGGTCAATACTGCGCCAGAGTCCACGCGAGGCCCTCGATGTCACCGCCTGTCACCGATTCAGCCTTTCCTGCCGCAGGGCCGGATCCTCAACCTGGCGGACCACCTGCTCCCAAGACCAAGTCAAAGCCGAAGGCGAAAGCTGTTAACCGCAGCAGCGCCGACCCTTCTGGCCTTGGCTTGAAACTGGAGGGCAAAACAGTCACCCAAAAGGTGGAGGCAGTGCGCCCCGGCCTCAGCTTCATTTCCAGCGCAAGTGTCTTAACTCTGTCCGGGCCTCAGTTTTTTCCGGTCGGTTGCTCAACTTAAGTGCCGCCAGGAAGTCGGCTTAACTATTACGGATAGTTATAATAGCAGATTCAGATTAATTAATTTTGTACGGCTTATAACCTTAACAAGGGGTGCGTTTACATAAATACACCGATGCTCCGCCCAGGAGCTGAGCTTCGCAAGGAGATTGGCGCCCTGCGCGCGCTGGAGTTGGACTTGCCCGCGGCTGCGGCGGACATGCACGACCTCCTGCAAAACACCCTGCAGACTCTCAAAAAGACTTTCAGTAGGCCACTATTTGCGGCGTGAGCCGCTCAGGCGTATTTTTTGTCGCAGGTGCAGTGGCGTGGAGTCCGAACAGCAGTGGGTCTCGCTGCTGACGGAGCTTCAGGAGGAGGCTCTTGCCAACACCCCCCCACACACACTCTCCGCCCCGCCCATGTAGGTGGCAGACGTGCGGGTTGCGAAAGCGCAGCTTCGAGCAGTGGTCGGAGAAGTCAGAAAGCCTGGGCCTCTGTATTTTTTCGCAAGCCCCCGACTGCACGCTCGTGCAGGGGCTACCTCGGTAAGTTCAAGCGTGAGAACGCCAAGGCGGAATGATCCTGCACGAGCCTTTTGAGCCTAGCTTCATGCTAGGGTTTTGGTTTCGCTAGCAGCCGGGACGCCGTCTCGCAGGGCCACCTTTTGTGCTCACTGCACACTCATGCGCAAGCACGTGTTTGCAGTCACTTCCTGCCACTGGGGGCGGCCGCCCGGCTATACCACAACGCGGTAGCGTGCTGTGAGAAAAATGCACGATGTTTTTGCGCTCGCCACTTCCGTTTGCCACTTTCGCCCTGGAGTCACAGCACCATGTGAGACACGTCACCGGGGCCTGTGGGCCGCGCGGTCGGCATGCCTTGGAAGCCATGGATGTCAAGACCAAAGCCTTGTGCAGGCGGTTTGACTCGACTTTGCAGGCTAGATTTAGTGATGCTCCTGCTTTCAGGACCTTGGCCTGCGGAAGTTTCACGGGTGCTTGATGCCCAGCCAGAGGCTCAGAGCCACCTGCCCGTGCTGCACCCGCCCCGCTTGCTAAGGCTTGCAGCTGAGGTTGGCAGCGGCGGTGCAACGTTGAAACACGCTGTAGCAATGGGCAAAGCCTACGGCTCCTCCACGTGGAAGCGGCAGACTTAGCTGGGCCAGTGATTCAATTTCCATTGGCGCCGCCATCCAGGTCTGGGATGGTCGAGGAAGCCCGCGCGCATAAGAGACTGCGTGAACATAGCTTGACCTTGGATTGCCCAACCAGCAGCATCGAGCTGCCCATGGTTGAAAACGGCCAGCTTGTCATGAGGCCGTGGCCTTTCCTCATGCCTGATGATATGGCCAGGTCCCCAGACACACAGGTATTCTTGTCTGCACACTCACCTCTCCAGGTTTCTGCAATGACCGCAGCAGGATTTCGCCACCTACTGGGCAGTGGCAGCCAGGAGTATCGGCACCATCTTGAGTCTCTGAAGTTAGCTCGTCGCCCGGGCAATGCTTCGGAGGTCCAAATTTTTCGGGAGAGCTGGATGGTACTCACCTGGATGTCAGACAATTCTAGTCACTTGGCTGACAGTGGCAGCAGCAGGCTTCTGATCACCGTCTTTCCGCAAGGGAAGTACCTTGTCAACCCCGATGACAAGCGCAACATGACTCTTCAAGCTGCGCTCAAACATATCGCAGACCGGATTGTGGCTCTGCATTCAGCTGGCCTAGCAACATTCGTTGGGCTCAAAGGTGACTGGAAGTTTCTAAAGCAGTCTCTGGCTCTTCGTTTTTCTTACGGCTCCTTGCAGTGCTGCCACTTGTGCAGCGCCACAAAGCCACACGGTGAGGTTCCTTACACGGACTGTACTCCGAATGCGGAATGGCGCACGCGCCCCCCACCTGGTCCCGTGTGGCATCACCCGCCATCAATCGCAAGCTTACCGACGTTCTCCTTGAAGGCTGTTCACCAGGACATCATGCATTGCTGGCACTTGGGACTCGCGCAGGACCTTGTGGCTGGCATTGTGCTGTCCTGCGTCCACAGGCGAGGGATTGTGCCAGGGAACACCATAGACGATCGCCTTGCGTACTGCACCCGGTCGGCAAAGGCATACGCGCGGCAGCGCCGCTCCTCGCTTCCTTTCAAGTGGGAGCTTTCGCCCGAGAAGCTCAACATGAAGGGTGGCTTCTATGTGGAGTATCGCGGCAAGGCCGCTGACGCCTCCGTGCTTGTGCCTTGGCTTGAAGACTTCCTTGAGCACCTGCGCGGCGTGCCAGCTGACTTGAAAACCTTGGTCTGGCTAGCCAACCGTACCGTTGGGCTGATGATGTCCAGGCGAGCGGACTACTTTCTTTCCGCTGAAGACGCGCAGCAAATACAGCGCACTGGCAACCTGTGGTGCCAGCTCTATGTCAAGTTGCACTCGCAGCAAAACCACGCTCCGTACAAACTATGGAACCAGAGGCCAAAATTACACCAGTTTTGCCACCTGGTCGACATATGTGGCCACACCCGCTTGTCTGTTGCCAGGCACGGGACGTGGATGGACGAGGACGCCAACAAAAAGATCATGCGGATCGCACGCTCCACCCACAGGGCCACCACAGCTCAAAACACACTTGAGCGCTTCCTGGCCAAAGCTTTGGCCAAGTTTGCATCAGCGCGGCTCTTAGTCCTAGTCCACGCGGTGCTTTTTATATGGCGCCAATGCTTGCAGGTACCTCCATCCTGATCATCGACTTCCAGGCGGGTCGTGTCGCGTGTTGAGTTAAAATAGCTTATTTAATTATAACTTAACGCTTATAACGCTGACATTATTAGATAGCCAGACTTCAGTTAACTTTTATTTAACAATATTAACTTAGCCACCTAAAAAATGACGAGCGATTAAAAAAAGGCACATACGTCTTTTGTGTGTCAGTCACTGCTGCCGTGCTCTTCTTGCGGCGTCTCTCGCTTGCCTGGCCAGGCGCTGTCTGAGCAAGAGACGGGCCATTGCGTGGAAAAAGCATTCCGCTCTGGCTGTTGGATGATACAAGGGCCTCTCAACCAAAACTGTCGACCAAAACGAGCAGTTTCGATTGGTTGGGCTGGCGCCCAAGAGGGGGGGGGATAACTCAAATAGGGGGGGGAAAGATAAAAAGAAAACCTATTTGGGTTAAATTTGGGCTGTTTGGGCCTCCAGGTTGTGCCCATCCCCGACTGGCCCAGTGTTTTTCGTCACCCTGCACTTGAGACCTTTCTCGTTGTCTATGTTGACGATTTCAAGCAAAGTGGCCCATCGGCTAACCTCGCCGAAGGGTGGAGACTCATAGGTTCCGTTATCAATATGGAGGAGCCCCGTCCTCTCAAGAGATATCTCGGCTGCGAGCACGAGTTCAGATCAGCCACCGTTGATGGGCCCTTCGATCCGAGGACTGCCTGGACGGTCGGACATCCTCCCTCAAAGCCTATACCGGAGATGCGTTTCGGGCCGGACCGAAGGCCTGCTGCCGACGCATGTCGCGGCAAAGCCAAGATCAACCTCATCAAGTACAACGAATCTTGCTTCATGCAAGCATGTGTTGAGCGTTACCTCGAACTTTGCCAGTCGAAATTTCCAAAGGCCCTTCAGACTGTCGAGACCCCGTTCCTCGACGAGAGCAAGCCTGAATTTGACGAGAACCCGGTAAACCCGGAGTTTGACAGGCTTGTTGATCAAAAAGAAGACATCGAGGTCATCTCTGCCAAGCCCGGCGTCCTAGGCGACGCAGCTGCACAAGTCTTAATGAAAATCTTATATGGTGCTCGTATGGGCCGTTATGATTTAATCCGACCAGTGCAAGCGCTTGCCAGCAGAATCACAAAGTGGAACCAATTGTGCGACAAGAAGCTTCACAGGCTCGTGTCGTACATTAACTCCACCATTGAATTGCACCTCTATGGATGGGTTGGCGATCGATCTGATATGATCGAAGTCGTCACCTACTGCGATGCTGACCTCGCCGGTGATCGCACCGACGCAAAAAGCACATCCGGGGTCCTCGTGTGCCTCGTTGGCCCCCGCACCTACATGCCCATCACCGCCGTGAGCAAGAAGCAAACTTCCGTATCGAAGTCTACTCCCGAGGCCGAAATTGTCGCCCTCGATCACGGCATTTCCAAAGAGGCCATGATGCTCGCCGCTCTCTGGCACTTTGCCATCGGTCGCGGCTCCTCGGACTCAATCGTATGTAAGTGCAAAATCAAATATGACGCTTCGATCCCACAACCCATCAGCGTCCTTGAGGACAATGAAGCCGCATGCAGAATAATCGTCACGGGCAATAACCCGAACATGCGATACATGTCGCGTACCCAACGGGTTGATATCGCGTGGCTCAATGAGCGATACAACGACAAGATATTCCGTTTCGTTGCATGCCCTTCGGACTATCAGGGAGCCGACATCCTCACAAAGGCGTGCGTCGACAAGATCGTATGGAGCAAAAATCTCCACACCCTTGGGATGTTCAAGCAGGGGTTTCTGCAATCATATCTCTCCCATCCCACCCAACCCGTGCATATTCCCCCTGCCGCTCCTGCTCTTCCACCAATCAGGGGGGTTCGCGTTGAATCCGATCATGACTCAAAGTTCAACTCCTTCATCAATGACGCCAACATCTCAGATTGCAGGATTTCAATCACCGAGATTAGGGCGTCTGAGAATGACAACCTGACCGTTGTCATTGACTCATCTGTGTTACCACTCCTGCCCCCTCAGCACGGGCACAGAGTCGTAAAAATCGATCTCGATGATGGAAGCACCGGAGGGATCTCTACGTATCCCGGATTAAAAGGAAAAAGAGATAATTTTGCCGTGTTCAATATTTTTCCTTCATGCCCGGATTCCTGCAAAAGGGATTGGTCCAAGATCAGGAGGTTTCGACAAAAGTGCGACGCGCTTACTGCCTCTACTCTTGCCTTTGCCCTGAATGCTATACATCACGAATTTGACATTGTTATCGGATTTGGTGGCGACCTACCCGGACTCTGCGTTCAGAGAATCCGCCAATTTATTGATGACCATGACCTATACAGATCTAATCTCTGCAGTTGCCAGGTTGGAGCTTGCGGTCACGCCACCGTCATTACTGTTGCCGTAAACAAACGAACCAACGATCGATTACGCTGTGCACCCTGCTCTATATCGCTTCGAAACGGGAAGAACAACTTCTCTTTTCACGATGTTGCCTGGGAAAGGATTTTCGATGAAATTTTCGGTTGAATGTGTTCGATCTCTGCTGAACCTGTGCTCTCTTGTTGCTCGCCATGCAGTGTGGGATGCTCATAAGCGTTTACATGTCGCTTTTTGGCTCTCTCAGCTGAGCACGACTTCCTCGGAAGTCTACATCGGCAAGCGATGCACATTTCCGACCACTTCAAGACCATATGGGACTCCCCTACACACGGGGCTTTGACCTTTGATTATTCTTGATGGTATTGTCGGTCTTGAGATTGTGTACGATTCATCTTTAAATCCAATTGAGCTCCTCTATTTCACTATTTGTGAGAGCCTGAGTGTTGCACATAGCCGCCCCGCCTCGCGCCTTGGGCCGCTGCTGCGACATTCCCTGGCCCGGGTGACGTGTCCTAGACGGACTTTCCACCCCGGCCTCGACAGCCGTTCGGCTGCTGGTGATCTTCACCACCTTCACGCACCGCTGCTGTGCGACCACTGGCGATCTCCATCGCCCTCCTGCACCGCCGCTGGCGGCTGCCTTGGACCACTTCCCACTTCCGCTACTTCTACGCGGGTTCTGTGATATGGCTTGCGCGGAAAGCGGATCGATCACCAGGGCTGGGGCTGAGAAAAGCCTCCCCACACCTCCCAGCGCATCATCGCTGCGGTTCCCCTACCCTGTCACCGGCCGCGTAAAAGCCGTGGCCAACATCATGCAGAACAGCTTCAACAGCTGGGTTTCCAAGCTCAACGGTCGCGCGGCTTTAAAGGCTGCCCGTTTGAGCGATGTGATCACCGGAGAGCAGGTGGAGACTATGATCAATGGTCTCGTCAAATGTGAGGGCTATGATTCCTTTCCCGCGGATGTTAGGACCAAGATCCTAAATTACCGAAGAGGAAGGGCGGCCAACATAATCGCCCTGCTCAAGGATTCTGGTTTCATCGCCACTGAGCACAATGCCCTGACCGCTGCGGCAATCCTGTGCGATGCGATCCCCATCCGTGGCTCTGCCACCCACTACCTCCCTCACGCCCACATTGCGCCGCTCGGGCTTGATGAGACGATGGATGTCGACCCGGCAGTACACCCCTGCTGTCGACCATCCGGAGGAGGATGGTCTTCGTCCATCACGAACGCCGACGGGGAGTTGAAGAAGAACTGGAGGACTGAGTACTTGGCGGTCAAGCAGAACCAGTACCGGAGCTATGTCGGCTTCACAACCGACTGCTATGACATGGGTGATCCGCGCCGTTCCCAACACACGGGAGGCATCAGCAGCTTCACTCAGTACGAGCCCTCCATAGTGAGAAAGTGGCTACAAATGCGCCCTCTTGCTATGTTCGTTCCCCCAGAGATCGTTGTTGATGGCATCTCCCTCATTAAGGATAGAACCTTGGAGGAAATCATCGACATGTGTCAGGATAGGACCACTAGCAGATCGATCGACCATCTGCCATCCATGGAGGCCTACGGCGGGTTTGGAGCATTTGCGGAGCACATGACCTCTGAGCTGAAGGTCGCAACCGTGCTTGACCAGTTCTTCCTGTGGAACAAGGTTGAGAGGCTCGCCACCCCCGGGGTGACCAACGTGGCCCACGACTACGGCATCACGGCAGGCGAGGGATATTGGATCGTACCCTCTCTCTCGTCCGTCATTGATGCCGAGTCCCCGAATTGGAACCAATGGCAACAGGGGAGCATTGAGAACAAGCTCTGGGCACACGGACTCAGCCAGTTCTCCCTTTGGGCCTCCATCGCCCATGAAGAGGTGGTGAGTTCAGAGTCCGAGGACAAACTCGGGATTTGGACGTCGCTGGTATACAGCCAAGCGCTCGGGTACACCCCGTGGGCGCACTACGGCCAAGGAGTCTGGGCTCATCTTTCTTTCATGCTGCCTGTGGATGCTGCCAGCGGTGACAACCCCCGCGGAGATAAAACGCGGCGTCTCATGTTGGCTCGGGCACCCATTTTTGCTCTCGCCATCAAGTTCTCCCATGACCTGGAGCTGATCACGGGTGGTGAGGGGTTCTCCACATGTTACGCAAATGGAGACGTCGAGTTGCAACGGTTCAACCCTTACATTGAGGTTAACCCCTGCTCTCCGTCGCTCTCTTGGAGGAAGCGCGCCTTCTTTCAGCCTAATGCTATCGGGGAGATTGGCGCGACCAAGCGCGAACTGGAGCGATTGGCTGCTCCTAGCACCCCCACGAAGACTGGTGGATTCAGTCCGGAGTTCGCCAGGCATCGTCTCGTCAGCAACACATACGCTGTGAAGGTGCAAGAGGCTGGATCGTCGATCCCATTTGCGCTCGAAAATGAGTACCCGAAATATTCGGGTTACATCATGGAGGAGCATCTGGCGCCGTCCACTATGTTTCTTGACATCGACAAGATGATCGGGAAGTACAAACAAGAGTGGATCACGAACCCCGAGAGTGAGGTGCTCCCCAGCCTGAGCAGGCCTAAGACCTCTCATCTGACTACATACGACCAGAATGCCCTCGAAAAAGAGTGGATAGGTTGGGGAAACCAAATGTTCAGGAACGTCATCCTGACCGTGTTCCCGGAATTCGCCCTCACATGCATTGATTCTGATGTCCCGACTATACCGTCGGTGTTGAAGGGCCTCCTGCCTATGAGCACTACCGGAGTCACCGGTATCCTCGCCGCGATGGCAGCGGGTTGGGGGCCTCCCACATACTTGGAGGAGCCAACGATTAAGGCCAATGCCCAGGTGCTTGTCTTCTACGACCTTTGCTTTGCGTCGCGCGGGAAGACCAAGAAGGGCTCTTACATCACGGCGGATGAGTTCAGTGCGCAACTGGACACTCTCCGGTCCACTGACAGCGGGCCACGAAAGGGATCCATCCCGAAGATCCAATTCCACTGCCCGTACGGGGAGAGCGGCTACCACATCCCCATCGCCACCATGGTCGAAGAGGCCACACGGCTCACTCATGACCGCGAAAAAGCGGTTGGAAGGGGGGCCATGGAGTATGACACCTGCATTTTTGCGACCCGTCTCCATGACCTGGCCGATTGGGATGAGAAAAAGCAGGTGTCGGTCATCAAGAGCAACGCGCAAACCCTCATCCACACCACCCTGGAAAGGCTTGAGTCCGTGAGGAGAGCTGGATCGAATGTGGTGATCCTCATTTCGGTTGCGTCATGGCTTCAGCCCGCTCGAAATACCCACATGCTCGGCGTCATCACGACGTTCATCAGGGCAGCGATGAAGAGGAACTTGATAGTGGTTCCTGCGGATTTCGCCTTCTGGGGCGACCACTGTGTCGGCAGTTCCGGCGCCCCCGCGAACAAGTACAGAGCTGTGGTAGCGCTCCCGGCTCTCGCCAGCGCGGCCGTGGACATCTCGTGGACGCTACACCGCGTCATGAGTGCGACCAATGCTGCGAAAACGTTGGGCATGTTGTACAAGAAGACCATGTATCCTCCCGACGAGGACGCGAAGGTGAAGGCCGAAAAGATTCTCCAGACCAAGGTCTGGGATGATTCGTTAACCTACTCCACCGCCCCGCCAGCGAAGGTCGCCGGGGCAGATAGCTCTGGTCAATCGCATGACGTAGAGATGACTGATGCGGCATCTAAGGTGACGCCCCCCGCACAGGCGGCGGCTCCCTCTGTGGCGAAGGCTCCTGCCCGCCAGGCCGAGCCCAAAGGCCCTACGCCGAAGATGATGTCGCCACCGACGCGCCCCGTCTCGCCACCGAAAGCCTCGCCCGCCAAGGCGAAGGGGCCCATCGACATTAGGAGTGTCCCCAAGGCCCCTGTCCCTTCCGTGCCCGCAAAGGGCGGCACGCCAGCTAAGTCGCCGGATCCCGGCTCTACGGCTACCAAGGGTGCACCTCCCGCTCGGGCGCCAAACATCCGCACTTCCGGGGGAAGTTCACCGGTTCCCGAGCCTGCCGACCCGCCAAAGGCCCCCCGATGGGGGGGGCCATTGCCCAAGTCTGTGCTGACTCCGCCCGGGAAGGACGAGAGCAACTTCCCGCGCCTCGCGACGCCTGAGGCATCTCGCAAGGCCGCGGCGGCGGCCAAAAAGAAGGCTGAGGAGCTGAAGAAGCCAGCGGGAAGTGAAAGGAAGGACGTCCCCACGCTCCCGACCGTCGAGGAGAAGGATGACGACATGGATGTTGACGCCGAGATAGCATACTGGCGTGGCACGCCGGTAGAACCGGCCGCCCCCACCACTGTCCCGACTCCTACCCCTGAAGGTGGGCCGCCCGCAGCACCGGTGACCAAACCGGTCGGTATCAGAGGCAATGATGTGGAGAGCTTCGAAGACCTCATGAAGACCCTTGATCAGACGACTGATGACGTACCAGGCGTCGATCCCCACACTGCTGCTTCAATGGAGGTAGGGGGGAGCACTGGATCGGGAGGACCTCCGACAAAGGAGGATCTCTCGGAGTTCGATGAGGTGGACCCCGATGCCCGCACCTCCACCGGGGACGCGGGGGTCTCCGTTGAGGGATATACCATCACCCCCGATGGCGAGTATTATGATCCCGACTCGCAGGAGACCTTTCAGACGCTTGAGGCATGGAAAGCTCAGCGGAGATCGTCCCGACACAGGGTCGTCCGAGCTAGCGCCACGGAGTCGAAGGATCCGGTGCACGGCGGACTTGAGGAACCCGATGAGCGGAATCCCAACTACTATGGAGACGACACGGAGCCGAAGAGAGGGTCGATTTCCCTCGACGAGGCGTTCACCCGGCCCGACAGGTTCGTACTTCACCACATCGCTGCTCGAGAGAAAAATTTCGAGCCGATCGTGGCCAGCTACGCAAACAAGGCGAGGAACTCGGACCAGGTGACTAAAGAGCAGGGTGATCAATCGAGGACGCTGAACGCTGCCATCCCCAATGATCGCCATGGGCAACGTGAAATGGCCAAACGCGCCACGCTGGTTGACTGGGCCCACGCATATGCAGACAAATGCACTGTGCATGGCCCCAGGCAGCTCCAGTATGTCCACTTCGGGAAGGAGGCCACGGATAGAACCGAGGCTGACGAATGGACAAAGGTCATGGAAACGATCGTTCCCCCTGAGTACCCGCCGGAGATTCGTGATCAGATCGACTCCAAGTTCGTGACCCGAAAGGGCGAGTCCGGCGACCACCACACCGGCATCTTCGGAAAAGCCAAGCAGCCGCTTGGGAATTCCAACTCGTATCCGAACAGGACACGGTGCGATGCAATGGTGCACGACGGGACCCGACTCGGAATGGTCGATTCCAGGAACGGCGAGGTCATTCCCATGGATGACGTCTTTTGGACGGCAGAGTACATGAACGCCTATGACCTTAACTCCCAGCTCTCCGCGGTCCGTGCCGGCCTTGATATGGCCTTGGCGACCGCCTGGAGGATGGGGCACGTTCACCCGCACGTGGCCGGTGCTGTGGCTGGGTTGCAGAAGATTAGGACATTCTATGACTGCCTCCACGCCGCTCACCGCAAGACCCGGCTTGGTTCGTTGCCATTTCACCAGATCGTTGGTGAGCTCGATCGCGTCGACGATCGTGGCAACAAGCTGGAGCCGAACATCCCTGACACATGGCGAACCACCGCGCTCAGAGGGGAGTACCCGGACTGCCTGGCACAATCGGTCGCGCAGGTCTTCCGGTCCATGTGCGGTCCTTTGGCCATGTCTGGATCGCGTGAGGATCGGGCAGTTATCATTCGCAGAGATGAGTCCGCCTTCACCCGTGGTGACAAAATCATGGGCATCCCCTGGCCGGCTTATCGACGTCCTACAGCACGCGAGATCAAGGAGGCCAAGGAGAAGGCGGAGAAAGAAGGTCACAATGCCGGTGAGGACGTTGACATGAATGAGCCCCGGGACAAACCGGTGGAGGCTGGAGGAGAGGCAGCGGGAACAACCGCCACGGGGACCTCTGAGCACAAGAAGGACGACCCTGTTCCGCCTGCCACTCAAGCCCCTGACGCCCCTGCCGAGCCCGCCCATCCTCCTGCGGATGCGCTCCCTAGCCAGGTCGAGGCGAGGAGCACTCTGCTGGGCGTTCATGACACTGCGGGGCCCTTCGCCGCGCCCAGAGATCTGCATACTGGTCAGTTCATATACGTCGACTGCACGGAGGAGGAGAGGGCCATGCCCACGACCATCGGATCACAGTTCGAGGCGGAGCGTGCTCTGGCCGAGCTGAGGACCGTGAGTCGCGTCGTCGGTGACCCGCGTGATTCCGAGGAGTACACGTACTGGGAGACATCCTCGCATGACACTCTCGCCTACGCCTTTTACAGCGTGCCGGATCAGTACAGGAATGTCCCAGCAGTGAAGTCCGCCTCACGCATTTTCGACCAGATTCCCGACGGCCAGCTCGTGCGACCGGACAAACCGGAGCCTGCGGTTCTCCGCCTCAGCGCGGTGAAAGGCACTGATGACACCCGGAGGAACCTCGAGAGGCTGAAGGAGGAGTCCATCAAGAAAAACGTGGTCGGCGCCAGGAGAGGCGAGGATATCGCCCCCAGGATCGGAAACACGATCACTACTCTGTGCGCCAAAATCGGGGACATTGCCCGATTCCTGGAGATGGGAGTGAGATCCAGAGCAGGGCCTATCCTCCCGACCAGGAGTGATCCTGACCTGATGATCCAGGCCATTGTTCCCGCACCCGAGGAGCTTCTGGACTACTTCGCCGACGAGATCCGTCAGAAGGTGAAGGGTAGGACGGGCGCCTCTTCGCACTACTACAGGAGAGCATGCGCGGAAATACGCGACGCGCTCCGTGGAACAGCTGTGCAGCCTGGAAATGCAGGTGCAGTCAAGGACCCAGAGTTGGAGGCCTCGTCTGCCAGCGGGCAAGGGAACGTTACTTCGGTGATACAACTGAAGAAGTTCCTGAGCCACTACTTCGGGACCAGCGTCGAGTCTGAGGATGCTTTTTCTTCGTACCTCCTGTCTTCCTTTCTCGAAGATGGGGTGGGAATGTTCGAGATCATCATCACCGTCATTCGTGACAAGGAGCGTCGGTTGCTGCCTGGTTCCGCCCGCATAGCGGCGGTAAGGTCGCTTGAGATCGGATCCGACACTGATTACCGGGCATTTCGTGAACGATACCAATACATGCTCTACGAGAGCCCTGTTTGTCTTCCTATCACCTCCAAGGTGGTTCCCAAGACACTCTACAAGGTGGTGCCTCTCCGTGGGCGAGCTCTGATCGAGCTCCTTCCCTCTCGGCCGGATGAATATCAATCCCTCCGCGATCACGGAGAATGCCCCAACGACACTGTCGACCGCATCACCGACAGCAATGTGACGGAGCTGCACACCTCGGGTCGACGCCAAAGGAGCGATCCCCGATATGTGGTCATGGCTATCGATGCACGTTTCTTCTCCATGGAAAACGGGGGCATGCATATTACTCGTCAGGGTACCTTTGCATCGCGCGAGAACATCGCGATCGGGTACTGGAGATGCGTCTACTTCAAGGAGGACTGCTCCATCATTTACCTGAGGCCTTGGTGCTATCCGCCCAACTTCCTCAACTCCGTGAGTGATAACCCGAGGAAGTGTCGGGACGAGATGGAGAAGTATCATCAGATCACCAAGGCGGAACATATCCGCGAGGTGGTGTCCGTTCCGTGCCATAGGTGCATGACGGCCCACCCGGTCGGCGCTCACCTGTGCACCGCCTGCTACCTTCCCATCTTCTATGAGGGCGTCCTGCCCACCGGAGACACGAACGGCGGCCCTCGCACGATAGCGAGCACCGACGGGGTGATTCCTCCCTGGCTGGCAAAATACGAGGGCTTCGTCCCCGCTCTGTGGAACAACGCAGACGCCAACGCCATCGGAATGGCCCTCTACTCGCAGAGTCCCGCCGTCGATGCCCGGTCCTTGTTGATGTCTGGGATGCGGCCTCCTAAGTACCTTGACAAAGAGGACGTGGATGGCATTTTCCGAAAACTTCACGACTCGCTCCGAGACGAAGTCCTTGACGGCAAATACCGTGACACGGTCGACCACAACGTGGAAGAGTGGGTAGCAAAGGCGATCTTGGTAAGGGGTCTTGCCTTCAACGGGAGCTCCGTCCCCGAATTCTTCGAAGAATATGAGGGATATGCGGCTGAGTGGGGCAGACGCCTAACCACCGCAAACTTCAACGCCAACCGGTGCGGCTTTTACACGTCCTACTACATTCTTGAGGCCCATATCATTGGGCTGAGAACAGGACACCTTTCTCCGATACTCCCCAACGATGTGTCCGGGGAGGGGTTCAAGTTCCAGGTGGGGCTGCTCGCACAGCACTGCGGGATATTGCAGGCCATGCGGAGAAAGGCCGGGTTCGATCCTGCCGCGCGCCTCAAACGGGCTATGGACACGATACGGGAAGGCATTAAGAAGGGGTACGTCTACACCCTCAACGACCTCAGCAGTATGGACGATCTGATCTACCGGACGTCCACCGTTGCCTACGACACCTGCTTGGCCGACCGTCCTCAAACCCAGGATGACATCAAACAGGAGCTGTCCGACCCTGTACCAAGGAAATACCGCTTCCGACCCCGCGATCGCCATCGACCCGGAATTCGCCTTACACCAGGCCCCGGCGTGAAGGACGAAGACGAGCCCGACTTTGCTGGATCAGCGGAGGATGAGCTGGGATCGGATGGTTCTTCGCACGAAGATGACGAGAAGCCTGACGACCTTGACGAGCCCATGGGCGACGACGAGGAGGAGATCCCTCCCCCTCCGCCACCGCCCCCGGCTCCTCCTGCGCCGCCTGTCCCGGTAGAACCGGAGACTCCCGCGGTGTCGCATGCAGGCGTCAGTTCTGGCGATGCTGTGCCAACTCCTCCTCCTCCTCCTCCCGCTCCCATTGCGGCAGGCGTTACAACGACTGGGGATCCGTTTGAGGAAGAGGACATGGCCATCAATACTCGTGTCCCTGACACCGAGTCCGAGCTGGAGGGTGCCAAGGCCAGGAGGACATCTCGTGGTCGGGTCCCCGCGCCCGAAAAAGGGCAGGGGGGCGTTCAGGTCCCGCCTAGCGGGCAACCCAGCTCTAAGAGCATGGCCCAGCCTGCCCGTCCATCCCCGGTCCCCGCGAGAAGCGGTGTGGAAGGTGGGGAGAGAAGGGGCAGGACCAAGGGTTTCTACACCCAGAAGGATCCTTTTACCGGCGAGGACGCGACTCCCCGAGTTCGTCTTCGATCGGGCGGTCCCGGAACTCCTGCGTCCCCACCACGGGATGCCACCGGTTCCTTGGGCGGCCATGGCGGCTATGACCCGCGCGATGACGACAACGACGAGTGGGAGCTTCCCCCGGGTGTGCCTCGGACCACTCGTGCGGCAAATGAGTCGCGGCCCCGCCGAGATGACGATCGGTCGAGGACCGCGCTTGGGGCCCGCGAGGATCGTCGCGGTCCTAAGGGTGAGGGGAAGGGTCGAGGAAAACATCGACCTGGCAAAGGTGGACGCGAGGATCCTGGCCCGCCCCGACAAAGGGATGATCGTGGCAGGGATACCCGCGGAGGCCGACGCGATGATCGCCGACCTCCTCCACGTCATGAGGAGACCTCCGAGAGGCGCGGTCCGGGGCGAGATGAGCGCCGCGGACGTGATGACCCGGGCGATGACCGTCGCGATCGCCACCGGGACCGGCGCAGGGATGACCGACGTCACCAATCAGATCCCCCTCCGCCTCGCCGACCTCCGGCTGGTGACCACAATAGGGGTGGTGGTGAGGATCGCCGTCGGGATGGAGGAGGTGATCGAGGTGACCGTGGTGGACGCCGGAGAGACGACGTGCCCAGGGACCGGGAAGAACCTGGTTCAGGGTGGTAGGCGGGTACCGCAATCAGCATCCGCCTTAGAAGGGCGAGGATAGTACGTGTGTCGCCGAAAAACGCGACCGCGCCGGTCCTCCTCTCGCCCATGCGGCGCTGCTGGGGGTGATGGTCTCCATTGCCCTGTACCGCTGATCCGGCGTTGCTCGTGTCCCTCCCGCACCGCTGCCGTGCGCGCCGGAGACGGTTCCCCTGGCGATCCTGTGTGAGGCTGTGACCGCACTAGAAGTGCCGGGCCGGCCGTAGCCGGATATTTTCACACCAATTTCGGAACTTCCGTTTCTAATTTCCTCCCAACTCGACTACTCTTCCAACCACTCCACGGCGTGCAGTGAGGCGCGGTGATCCAGATAGGGTCCCCCTCCGCATGGTGTCGTCCTATGACAACGCATGAACGGCACGAGAGGAATCTTCGTCTGGTTCCTCCAATATGTCTTTGTTCACTCATGTGGTCCACTCGTCAAATAATCCTGTCGCCCCGATAATTCGGGGTGGTGGCGGGATTTTAACTGGGGCCCAGGTGATGCCGTTTGGCTCACCTCTGAGTTGACACCGGCATTTTTGGTTGGTCCCTTTCGTCGTGAACTCAACTGTCTCGCATCCTTTCTCTCGTCCAGATATCGGATGAGGGGGGTGTGTTTTGTTCACGTGTTGTTTCATCATGTGGCAAAACGGCCGAATGGCCGTTTGGCTCAAGTTTAAACCTCCCGTCAGGGGTCCCTCGGATCTGCGTGCATCCGCCATAGCACGGCGGCTTGCGTCATCACCGGGAAAAGGTCCTGGTGCTGCCGCGGCCGGTGTTAGGTGGTGGGTGGCTGGTCGTCGAGGACTTCCTGGGCCTGGTTCTGAACTTCACTTTCTGTTGTAACCTGTTTTCCAACCCTCCCAAACTTGATCTTCTTCAACTGTCACTCCCTCAACCTGGTCATCAGCAACTTCACCATTGTGCGTTGGGACTGGGTTCTTTTGGTATTTCGTGGATCACGTGTACCTCTTTGATTCCCTGGGCTACTTCGTGTTCGCCCAAAACCGCACCTTTGAACCACGCTTAAAAGGAGTCCTCCACCGACAAGATAATGTCATGCTGAATGCTGACCCAGCATTATATTAATAAATAAGTGCTCCCCTCCAAAAGTGATGACCCCCCACAAAAACGGGGCACTGCCTTCATTCACCAGGGCTTCAGCTTCATCCGGGGAGATCCCATGAAGCGGGCGGATGCCACAATCGAGGGATGCGTGGCAACGAGGTTCCACGAGTGGCCGGCGGAGGCCCTGTACTCCGTGGCCAAGCAGCAGATCACCGGCCAATCCGCCGGGGCCTCCGAGAACAAAAACGGCCTGGGGCGGCTGGAAGGTTTCTTTGGCGCATTCTGTTTGGATGTCAGGACTGAACAACTTTTTGCCAACAAATTTGGGTTTTCCGTATTAAACCACCAAAAGTTATTCACTTTTAGCAGGGGAGGAAAGCAACCAAGGTTTATTGGGGTCAGTTGGGCTTGTCGGTGTTCCAGAAATGGCCAAGGACCTTTTGGGGGGGAGGGGGGGGGGCGGAGCAGCTGGGAGGCTTGTTGGGGTCAATTGGGCTGCGTCGGTTCCGGCCACAAGCATGGCCAATCCCCAAGAAAATGGCCAGAGCTCTGGGGGAGCAAGGTACAGGGGGAGGTCTCGCCTTTCTGTGAAGCGTGAAAAGGGCCAATATGCCTGTTTACACTTGCCTTCTCAGCGTTTACTCCATTTCCATTTCTGGACCCTTCAAAACTAGGATTTTGCCTAAAGAGGGTCCAGCTGACTGGTTCCACTCCTAGCCAGGGTGGGGGGGGTGGCGTAAAGAGGGTCCAACATGAAGTCGCAGCTTTTGAAGAGAACCTCTCCCGCACCCCTGGCCACCACACGGTCGGACTCTGACCCTCAGCGAAACTTCCAGGTGGAGCTCCCGAACTTGGAAGGCTCCTTGAAAATGCCCGAGGCCCCAAGGTTTTTCGCTCGGCTTTCTTCGCTTGGGCCGGTCGGCGTTCGGTGCGTTTGGAGTTTGCGAAACGGCCAGTTTCGGCCTCTTTTTTTTTCCGGGCCCCGGACCTCACACAAATTGTGGCTTAGCTTTGGTTTCCCTCACTGGCCGGAAAGAGGGCACCCTCGCAAAGATATCCTTTTTGCTTTTGCGCCGCTCTTTTGTGGGTCAAAGGCGGAGAAAAGGGGCAAGCGGTCCAGGATGCTTGCTGTTCAATTCCCTCCCAAAGTGCGACTGACACGTGGAATTTTTGTCAGCGGGTTGTGTTCCCATTCTAGGCCCCCCATCTATGTGCCAACTTTTACCGTTTCTTTTTTGGGGGCATGATATCGGCCTGCCTTGGAATACCAACCAAAAAGGGTCCACCATTCTGAGAACCGCCCATGCGACCGGATGCTTGGGAACGTGACAGTCGGACGTGCGTTAGAACTGGCAAGTCGAAGCAACCGAAACTTGCAGCTGGTAGTTTCTGACACCTGCAGGCCAACAGAGTCCGAATGGACGTCTCGACTTTTTTACCTCACCTCACCACAGAATTTGGGATGCGCTTGCAATGTGCAAGTCTGTCATTGGGTTTCCTTCATCGCTTCCCAGAAACCTTGGAGAACACCGATGGACATGTACACCCTCCAAATTAAGTTGACACGGTCAGAGAGGATCCCCTCAAGCGCAAATCCGCAGGGGAGTCACATGATAGACCCTGCAAACCTTTGCTTCCAAGGGTTGTTTGGATCACGAGTTTTTCGCTGACGGAAGGTACAAGTCAAGAAGCTGTTGTTTTGTTATTTGTAGCCTGAAAATCCTGACAGATTACACAGAATATAGTTTGGACGTCAGAATCCAATCACGCCTGCGTGGCTATGTCATATCATATGTGATTCAAAGCTGTAGGGCTAATACAGGGGGCTAAACAACTATGGACAGTTGCGTGTTGTTGCACTTGCAACTCATGATGGGTCATATGATCCGAGTTTCAGTGTCTGTTTGTTTCTCAGTTTGAACTCGCCATGGCTTCCATTTGCCGCCGGAGGTACGGCTCAGTGGTATGAATCGTTTTTCAGGGTTTTCTAGACTTGGTGGCTCCCAGCCATCCGGTTCCTCAGCTTGTTTAGCCTGTTAGTGTTTCGTGGTAGTTTCTATTTCACCCACTAAAAGTTAAGCTTTTAGCGGGGGATCAGAAAACTGGCAGCCCAGTATAGTTCCCCTTTTGGTGGTCTTGGTTCCTGAGCTCTGACCTTTCTACTTTGGGTTGGTCACACCCCGCCCGGGAGAAATCCGACACAGGAGGTGAACGCTTCCGGATGTTTGCACTGACTTCCGCAGGTAGGCCTTTGGAATGAACACGCTACGCATATGTTACTTTGGCAGTCCCAGGTACTACCCCCCCCCCACCGCAAGGGTGATGCTGGATACATCATTTGCATTTGGTGGCAGCATATGTTTACGTTGGGCAAGGATCCTGCACGCTGCTCACGCAGATGTCGCTCTCGGGATCTGAGGTTCCAGACGATCCACCAGAGCGTGGAGTCCTCGTCTAAGAGGTTCCTGCAGACAACCAACCGCAACGTCTATGTGCGGGATCCTAGCTGTCTTCCCAGGAAAGAAGTGACTTGCTCGCAGGCGTGAAGGAGCAAATGAGCGCGTCTCAAAATGGGGGAGCCCCAAAGCGCTGCTTTCTTTGATTGTTTCCATTCAATCACCGAACAAAGGGTCCACTATCGTCAGAAGCACCCAAAAGGGCGGGCCATTCATTCTTGCTTCAACAAGCAATGAGCGACATCGTGGTTTCCAATGACGATGCTTCTGATGAAAGGTCCGGTCATTGCACGATATAGCCTCCCGAAAAGAGATGCACCTTCCAACATACGGGGTAATCAACACTAACCCGCGTTTGCAGAAGCGGAGGCTTGACACATACCACGGCCCTCGCAAAAAAGCCGGCCACTAACAGTGATCCAGGACCTTGCTCTGGCGCATGAGTGTTGGTCTGCAATCTACCGCTTTTGTGCCCAGAGTCGCCCAAACAAGGTGTTTTACAAGGTTTGCTTTGCGCAGTGCTGCTGTTTCCCGGAGATCAGTGGCTGAACCAGGGAAAGCGAACAGGCGTCCTTGGGGGAAGGCCATGTTTCAAGCATGTGGGCGAGCTTAGTTGAGCTGGTTTGGGCCCTGTCTCCAAGACTTGAGGGTTGAAAAATCTGTGTACCCCAGTGGGCCAAGTTTTTCTTGGCGCGTCTTGATGCAAGGAGTGCCAGGGAAACATGTTGCGTCAAGAAGCAAAGATGTGATGATGTGGCTCAGTGCATCAGCCTGGAAAAAGCGATTCATTGGCTGCGACTCGTGATTGAGAAATCTGAAACGTGCACGTGAATTACCTGAAGTGATCAGTGGGCTTTGTTCATGAAACAAGTTGGATGTGGGCATCTTGGATAGCCCATCCTCCCCAAATATGGAGCCAAGAGAGCTGCTTTTAAAGGCAAAAGAAAGGCCTTCCAGGCTTCCAGGGTCAATTTTTCAGTAGCACACCATGTATGCAAAGTTTCGGTGCCCTCTTTTGGCCTCCTCAAGTCTCGGGCCATGCGTCAGACTTCAGGTGACACCTACGAGCTTCCTAGAGCTGCTGGCCAGCTTCGTAGGGATCTTGGCGGACAAGCGCAAGCAGGCGAGGGGCTGGTGGCACGAGGGGTCGTGCGCGCGAGGGAAGCCGTGGCAGTCGCTTGGGAAGCCCTGCGACCACTTCAAAGATTTCAAAGGCAAGGTGTTGCAGTAGTGCCCTTTCTCACCCGTTTCTTCTTTGGGGGAGGGTTCCCCTACTAGAATAATAGGCTACAGAAAAAGGGTACCCTTATTCTATCCTCTCCACTGGAGGACCTAGAAGGGGTTTTCAGAACTTCTTGGCAAACTGCGACCACTTCAAGGGAGGGATCTTGAGTCAAGGAACTTTTTTTGTTTGAACTTTGTGCGGGTCAGTTCGAACTGTTGCTTGGGATTTGGGGACAGTCCTCGGGGAGGGTGAGGTTTCTAGCAAAGAAGCAGGCCAGCAGGCACCCCAGCTGGCAATCGTTTCGCGAAGTGTGGTGTGTACACCAGGCTAGTTTTTTTTTTTTTTTTGGGGGGGGGGTTCTTTCAATGTTTTTTTTCAAAGGGCAGACTAAATTCAAAATCGAATCATTTCGGGGTACTCCAGATGTTGGCCAAGAATTTAGCTGCGCCACGAGACAACTGACGTGTTTGCAATTTCTGACGAGCCAGCAACTCCAATATTCTTGTATTGTTTTGTGCAACCCTGTAGGGGAGGGGGAACATGATATACCTGAACGCTCATTTTTGCATGTTTGCTCTGAACAAGTCACCGAAGAATCGCTCTTCATGTCGAGGGCTGTCCAAAGCGAGTCGACCTTTTGACTTCTTTTTTTTTCGTTGGCAATCTTTAGGCTGTTTGCTGGTTGTTGTCTTTATCATCAAAGTCAAGCCTCAAACAAAGTGTGAAGTTTTCTGACTAGTCGCCACAGGTCACTTCCCAACAGAGAATCAATTATTTCAAATGTTGATTCCCCATTCTTTTCAACCATCGTTCTTTCCAAAAACCGGCTGTTTTCCCTGGGGATTCCGAAGGTTTTCTAGAAAGAAGGATCCCTGGAAAGAATGGGGAAGGTACCCCTGAATTATTCCTGGGCCCAAACTGGACAGCAGGTGACCGCCAGGGACCCTTCGGGGGTTGACCTGGGCCGGAGCCGAGCGAACCCACCGGCGCAAAGGATGAGAGAAACTCGTCGCAGGTTGGGACGCTGCAGCACCGCTACAGCGTGGGCGCGGCTCTCAGATCCGGGGAGACCCGGGTGCCGGTTGTGAGTTGGCGCCTGTTTTGGTGCCGTTCCAAAGGGAAGCCAGAGGGCTTTGTTGCGGGGGTCCCCCTATGTTAAGACCAAGCCCAAGAGTTCGAAGATCCCAAAAGGAAGCCAAAAAAGAGAAACTAAATAAAAAAGAGAAAAATCGTATCCCGCGTCAAAACAAATCTGCCGTCCAGCCTTGATGGCCTGGGTCGCATGAGCATTGGGGTGTGTGTGTGTGTGCGCGCGCGCATGTGTGCCGGTGTTTGTTTTGTTTGTTTGTGTTTTTGTTTGTTTGGTTGGTTGGTTCGTTGGGTGTTTGGTTGTTTGGTTGGCTGGCTGGCTGGTTGGCTGGTTGGTTGGTTGGTTGGTTGGTTGGTTGTTTGTTTGGTTGGTTGGCTGGCTGGTTGGCTGGTTGGTTCGTTGGGTGTTTGGTTGTTTGGTTGGTTGGCTGGCTGGTTGGCTGGTTGGTTGGTTGGTTGTTTGTTTGTTTGGTTGGTTGGCTGGCTGGTTGGCTTGTTGGTTGGTTGTTTGTTTGTTTGGTTGGCAGGCTGGTTGGCTGGTTGGTTGGTTGGGTGTTTGGTTGTTTGGTTGGTTGGCAGACTGGTTGGCTGGTTGGTTGGTTGGTTGGTTGTTTGTTTGGTTGGTTGGCTCGCTGGTTGGCTGGTTGGTTGTTTGTTTGTTTGTTTGTTTGGCTGGCTGGTTGGCTGGTTGGTTGGTTGGTTGGTTGTTTGTTTGTTTGGTTGGTTGGCTGGTTGGCTGGTTGGTTCGTTGGGTGTTTGGTTGTTTGTTTGGTTGGCAGGCTAGTTGACTGGTTGGTTGGTTGTTTGTTTGGTTGGTTGGCTGGCTGGTTGGCTGGTTGGTTGGTTGTTTGTTTGTTTGGTTGGCAGGCTGGTTGGCTGGTTGGTTGGTTGGTTGGTTGGTTGTTTGGTTGGTTGGCAGGCTGGTTGGCTGGTTGGTTGGTTGATTGTTTGGTTGGTTGGCTGGTTGGTTGGTTGGTTGGTTGGTTGGTCGGTTGTTCGTGTGTGATTTTGAGGGTTCTCTTTTCAGCAAGGGAGGTCACAAGAAATCCCCACCGTCTTGAGGTTACCCCATGCTTGCACATTCCACAAATCCCCTTCTCTGATGTGAAATCAAGTTGTAAAGTCTAAAGTTTAAAGCCATCAGATTCAAGTCTTGCCTTGTGTCTGTTTTTTCGGACCTACTAGCCGACACTCCCAACTCCCTCAATTCTCTCAACCCCGTGAGTTTCCTACAGTTTGTTGGCTGTGTGTCTCAAGCTAGTGGAAACCTCAAACGGGAGATCATGAAAGTCCCCTTTGATTCAAGTCACAAAACACCGTAAAACCTGGTGTTTTGTAGCATGTTTCATGTTAAAATCACATCCCCACCAACACCCGGTCTCTTTCAATTTCCCTTCAGCACAAATCCACAAGGGCATCCTTCAGAAGCATGACCCCTGGGTCTGCCTCAGGCCTGGGCAAGATTGGGGACGCGGAGGAGCAGGTCACGGGGCTGCAGCAGATGCTGGTGGAGAAGAAGCGGGGGCCCCGGGGATCTTCTCAGCTCCGATGCTCAGCTACATGGCTGTTGTTGTTACACATGTTTACATGTTTGCTTGTTGCGGTCTAGTGGTTGAAATCCGAATCCACTGAACTGCCACAACTTGATTTTTTGTTGCTCCCCTTCCAACCTCAACCAAGAGAAACTGCGCCCTGATGTTTCATTGGAACTCCGAGACGGTGAGGCCGAAGAGGTTGAAGTAAACCAAACATCTTCTCCAACCTTCCTCTGCCCAGCTTGGACCTGGAAATAGGTGGGGATTGCCTTTCGGGACCTCTGAAGGCGGTGGCCAACAAGGGAACACCAAAATGTCAGAATGTCAGATCCGGTCGATCCGTATATATTATTTATATGCTACTTTTTGGGTCTGGACAATATGAAGCGCACGACTTGTCGCAAAAAGTCGTCAAAAGGTCAACACTTTCCGTGTTTTCGACTTATCGATTTTTCTTCTTCTTTTTTTCTCCGATTTGCAGAGGTTGCTAGTTGGTGGCCCCAGTATTGAGATTGCATCCTTCCTTTCACGGCAGGCTCTCATTGGCAGAATCCCACAGAACTTAGGCCCGCCCATTGCCGCTTGATCATGAGTCCTTTTGCACCTGTCTCCGCACCGCTCCCGGTGTCTCAAGGGCATGGCCTATCCCGCCCGGCCATGCTTCTACATCCATGGATGATGCCTTAATCACAAATGAGCCAGGTTCAAAACCCGGGAAAGCAAAGGCTAGTAAGGGATAGTCCAAACCATAAATGGGAACAGCCGCCGTGTTGCTTCTTTTCATGGTTTCGGGGGTAGAGCATTTTGATACCAGAAAATTTCCACAACGATTCAACTAGCGGGAGAAAACGCCTCACAAACTGGCGCGAAGTTGGATCACTTGGCCCGTCATCGCCCGTCATCGCCCGTATGACTGCAGGCCGGTCCTGGAAAAGACGCAGAAAGAGGTGGGGGACATGATGGCACGGGGCCCAAACACCCCACCGCAGCTTGCAGTCGCGGCAAATTCGCGGTTGCCTATTGGCACCCCCTTTGGTTTTTGTGCCACCCAGGGGCTCCCGACGGCTTTAGGGCCTTCAAACAACCTGGTTTTGAGACCCCCAACCACCTCGGGTGTTTCATGGAGGGGTCGGGTCTTCCATTGAAAGCCCCAGGAGCCTTTGGGCAGGGAGGGGTTGCCCTTAACATCAATTGTGGGTGGCGGGCCCACGGCCGTTCAGCTCGGTTCCTGAGGTTGGTGAACCATTGGCTGTCGAACCCCGGGTTTGCAGGGACCTGTTTGGTCATGTTTGGTCGTTTGAAGTGCCTTCGCACGAGTTCGCATACGCTTGGCTTGCAAAAAAGTGTGCGGCTTTTTGATTTCTGAAAGCTGCCCATGCCATTCTCGCCTACCAGTCGCCTTCACCGATGGAGGCCATCTTTCAACTTGTAGCCGTAGCCTATGGCTAACTCCAAGCGTGAGATACTGGTAACCCCACCCCGCCCTTCCTTTCGAAGAGCATCCAAGGGTCCAGCCTCCCGAGGTGGTGATCACTCAAGACAAGGCTGAGGCTGAAGAGGTCAGCAAGGCACGAGAAGACTTCCTCACTAGAGGACTCGTAGAGGGGGGCATAATGTCACTTCAATGGACACACTGGTTTGTTGTTGTTTTCGAAGGAAACTGTTTGGTGCTGTTGCGCCTTTTTTCCTCTTCTCTCCTTTTCTTTTTTTAGTTTTTTTGGGGGGGAGGGGCGGAGAGGTGCTTCAGAGGGACTCATGAGACCTTTTTAGTGGCAGGCAAACAGTTTGGACTTTTGTGGCCGATCTACTCAGGAAGCAAGACAAGGCGCTTCCTGTGGTTTTGCCGAGCGAACCAAGATAGATATTCCACGCCTTACCATAACTAACAAAGAACCCCAAACACATGTGCAGGGTCAGCCGGGTCAGCTGGTAAAAAGGCGGGGTGGTCACTCCTTGCAACCGCTTGGCAAGTTGAAGTTGGTGCTTCTTAGCCTCGCACCTGGCCCGGGCCCCACTGGCCTTTGGGGTGTTAGCCTCGTGCGAATGGGCTGGACTCCCATTGCCCTCTCTGAAGGAACCAGAAATCCGTTCAAATCCAAATCCAAACCAATCCGAAGCACCCACTCACGGCCTCATGTTGGACCCCATTCGGGTCCAAATCGATTCGGGTCCAAATCGCGCCAAGCTTCGCTTCCTCTCGCCAGGCTGTTGCAGCGGAGGAGGCCTCGGCCGCACAGAAGGCCGAAGAGACGCAAGCGATCAAGGACCCTCGGGTTTGGGTGGCCTGTCCCCGAATGGTGAGAGGTCGGAGGTGACCAGCCTCGTTCGACTGAGGGAATTTCAGAGCCACCATATGTGCGAAAAAGGCGTAAGGCCAAGGCCTGTTCCCTTTGAGCCAACCTTAAAAAGGCATCCAACAAATTTCCGCCACGTACATTGTCTGTGGGTTGCTTGACATGAAACAAGTCAGACGAATGCGTTTCATCCGCGGCCATTGTTTTTCCCTTTTGGGCCAGAATAAACATCGCCGTTTGGTCTGTGCACCACCTACTAAAGCCTGGAATGATGATACCCCTTAAATACCAACGCGCAATGGTTTCGCATGTTTTCAAAGTGGTGCAGGATTTCGTCCATCCACAGTAGGGTGTTTCTTCTTGTCGTCGTCGAGGGACCGCCTTTGGGCATGCGAGGACGATGCACAGCGAGACCTAGATGAAGCACTCCCTGCATTGGACCAAGCAGCCGGGAGCCCCACTCTTGAGGCGCTCCACCGGGGTTGACTGCAGCATCCCAGTGACAACATGTGACAACTGACATGGAATCTGACTGGGGAGTCCTGAAAGGCAATGTTCCTCGAAAATTTCTACTTATGTCGGGAGGAGTGGGGTTAGAGGGAGCCCGTAGAAGGATGCGACAGATGGTCCCTTCAGGCATTTATCCAATGAAGGAACCAGTTGTTGGGTTCCATGTGAGTGGCTGAGAGGTAACTCGGAGTCCTGGTTGAACCCTTCAAAAGCTGGAAGAACTTGCATCCCCTGAGCATCAAGCCACACAGGTTCAATGCCAAGAGCAAGGAGAACATGGTTGCTTGTTTTGACCTTGGCAAGCATTCCGTCTTGGCTGCTATTGAGTTGGATCTTTAGGTTTTTAACATTTAGGTTGAAATCAAGGGGGTTTTCCGCTAAACCCCCAAAAGTTAAACACTTTATGCAGGGGGTCGTTGAAGGGCTCAGTCAGACTTGGGTCAAGTATGATCCCAGCGCCCCCAGTAGTGCCCTTTTACTCTTTTTTGGGGGAGGGTTCCCCTAGTAAAACAGACTACAGACAAAAGGGTACCCTGATTCTAACCTCTCTACTGGAGGACGTAGGGGGAAGCTGCCTTCAGCTAGAAACGGGTAGGCCGTTTTCGGCGTTTGGTTCGGCGTGTCTGTGGTGAGGAGTGTTTTTGTTGAGCCAAGCGCCCGCAGCCCGCAAGGAAGCTGTAGAGCGCAGATTCCGTTGTTGCCTTGCCAACCCTGTGATTCCATTTACCTGTATAGCAGGTAACCAAGGGAACCAGCCTTTAGGAATCAAAAGGAAAATTGTTGGTTACCTATAGTCGCAACTGAGAG